>CALNHX010004404.1:0-128431 GCA_940337035.1 Agriotes lineatus
TCAAGCTGTAGAAAACACTGCAAGACCATTAGAATTATTTTGTACATGTTCATTTTCTCTCATTTCGTTTCATACTCAAACCAATTTAAACGTGTCAAAAGGCGTTTTTAAAAGCCTTTAATACTCTTTTATATAATTTTCAAGCTGTAGAAAACACTGCAAGACCATTAGAATTATTTTGTACATTTTAATTTTCTCTCATTTCGTTTCATACTCAAACTAATTTAAACGTGTCAAAAGGCGTTTGTAGATGCTATTAATACTCTTTTATATAATTTTCAAGCTGTAGAAAACACTGCAAGATCATTAGAATTATTTTGTACATTTTAATTTTCTCTCATTTCGTTTCATACTCAAACTAATTTAAACGTGTCAAAAGGCGTTTGTAGATGCCATTAATACTCTTTTATATAATTTCCAAGCTGTAGAAAACACTGCAAAACCATTAGAATTATTTTGTACATTTTAATTTTCTCTCATTTTGTTTCATACTTAAACTAATTTAAACGTGTCAAAAGGCGTTTGTAGATGCTATTAATGCTCTTTTATATAATTTTCAAGCTGTAGAAAACACTGCAAAACCATTAGAATTATTTTGTACACGTTCATTTTCTCTCATTTCGTTTCATACTCAAACTAATTTAAACGTGTCAAAAGGCGTTTGTAGATGCCATTAATACTTTTTTATATAATTTTCAAGCTGTAGAAAACACTGCAAAACCATTAGAATGATTTTGTACATTTTAATTTTCTCTCATTTCGTTTCATACTAAAACTAATTTAAACGTTTCAAAAGGCGTTTGTAGATGCCATTAATACTCTTTTATATAATTTTCAAGCTGTAGAAAACACTGCAAAACCATTAGAATGATTTTGTACATTTTAATTTTCTCTCATTTCGTTTCATACTCAAGCTAATTTAAACGTGTCAAAAGGCGTTTGTAGATGCCATTAATACTTTTTTATATAATTTTCAAGCTGTAGAAAACACTGCAAAACCATTAGAATGATTTTGTACATTTTAATTTTCTCTCATTTCGTTTCATACTAAAACTAATTTAGACGTTTCAAAAGGCGTTTGTAGATGCCATTAATACTCTTTTATATAATTTTCAAGCTGTAGAAAACACTGCAAGACCATTAGAATGATTTTGTACATTTTAATTTTCTCTCATTTCGTTTCATACTCAAACTAATTTAAACGTGTCAAAAGGCGTTTGTAGATGCTATTAATACTCTTTTATATGATTTTCAAGCTGTAGAAAACACTGCAAAACCATTAGAATTATTTTGTACATGTTCATTTTCTCACATTTCGTTTCATACTCATACTAATTTAAACGTGTCAAAAGGCGTTTGTAGATGCCATTAATACTTTTTTATATAATTTTCAAGCTGTAGAAAACACTGCAAAACCATTAGAATGATTTTGTACATTTTAATTTTCTCTCATTTCGTTTCATACTCAAGCTAATTTAAACGTGTCAAAAGGCGTTTGTAGATGCCATTAATACTTTTTTATATAATTTTCAAGCTGTAGAAAACACTGCAAAACCATTAGAATGATTTTGTACATTTTAATTTTCTCTCATTTCGTTTCATACTAAAACTAATTTAGACGTTTCAAAAGGCGTTTGTAGATGCCATTAATACTCTTTTATATAATTTTCAAGCTGTAGAAAACACTGCAAGACCATTAGAATGATTTTGTACATTTTAATTTTCTCTCATTTCGTTTCATACTCAAACTAATTTAAACGTGTCAAAAGGCGTTTGTAGATGCTATTAATACTCTTTTATATGATTTTCAAGCTGTAGAAAACACTGCAAAACCATTAGAATTATTTTGTACATGTTCATTTTCTCACATTTCGTTTCATACTCATACTAATTTAAACGTGTCAAAAGGCGTTTGTAGATGCCATTAATACTCTTTTATATAGTTTTCAAGCTGTAGAAAACACTGCAAAACCATTAGAATGATTTTGTATATTTTAATTTTCTCTCATTTTGTTTCATACTCAAACTAATTTAAACGTGTCAAAAGGCGTTTGTAGATGCCATTAATACTCTTTTATATAGTTTTCAAGCTGTAGAAAACACTGCAAAACCATTAGAATGATTTTGTACATTTTAATTTTCTCTCATTTCGTTTCATACTCAAACTAATTTAAACGTGTCAAAAGGCGTTTGTAGATGCTATTAATACTCTTTTATATAATTTTCAAGCTGTAGAAAACACTGCAAGACCATTAGAATTATTTTGTACATGTTCATTTTCTCTCATTTCGTTTCATACTCAAACTAATTTAAACGTTTCAAAAGGCGTTTGTAGATGCCATTAATATTCTTTTATATAATTTTCAAGCTGTAGAAAACACTGCAAGACCATTAGAATTATTTTGTACATTTTAATTTTCTCTCATTTTGTTTCATACTCAAACTAATTTAAACGTGTCAAAAGGCGTTTATAGATGCTATTAATACTGTTTTATATAATTTTCAAGCTGTACAAAACTCTGCAAGACCATTAGAATTATTTTGTACATGTTAGTTTTCTCTCATTTCGTTTCATACTCAAACTAATTTAAACGTGTCAAAAGGCGTTTTTAGATGCCATTAATACTCTTTTAAATAATTTTCAAGCTGTAGAAAACACTGCAAAACCATTAGAATTATTTTGTACATTTTAATTTTCTCTCATTTCGTTTCATACTCAAACTAATTTAAACGTGTCAAAGGCGTTTGTAGATGCTATTAATATTCTTTTATATAATTTTCAAGCTGTAGAAAACACTGCAAGACCATTAGAATTATTTTGTACATGTTCATTTTCTCTCATTTCGTTTCATACTCAACCTAATTTAAACGTGTCAAAAGGCGTTTGTAGATGCCATTAATATTCTTTTATATAATTTTCAAGCTGTAGAAAACACTGCAAGACCATTAGAATTATTTTGTACATGTTCATTTTCTCTCATTTCGTTTCATACTCAAACCAATTTAAACGTGTCAAAAGGCGTTTTTAAAAGCCTTTAATACTCTTTTATATAATTTTCAAGCTGTAGAAAACACTGCAAGACCATTAGAATTATTTTGTACATTTTAATTTTCTCTCATTTCGTTTCATACTCAAACTAATTTAAACGTGTCAAAAGGCGTTTGTAGATGCTATTAATACTCTTTTATATAATTTTCAAGCTGTAGAAAACACTGCAAGACCATTAGAATTATTTTGTACATTTTAATTTTCTCTCATTTCGTTTCATACTCAAACTAATTTAAACGTGTCAAAAGGCGTTTGTAGATGCCATTAATACTCTTTTATATAATTTCCAAGCTGTAGAAAACACTGCAAAACCATTAGAATTATTTTGTACATTTTAATTTTCTCTCATTTTGTTTCATACTTAAACTAATTTAAACGTGTCAAAAGGCGTTTGTAGATGCCATTAATATTCTTTTATATAATTTTCAAGCTGTAGAAAACACTGCAAGACCATTAGAATTATTTTGTACATGTTCATTTTCTCTCATTTCGTTTCATACTCAAACTAATTTAAACGTGTCAAAAGGCGTTTGTAGATGCTATTAATACTCTTTTATATAATTTTCAAACTGTAGAAAACACTGCAAAACCATTAGAATTATTTTGTACATTTTAATTTTCTCTCATTTCGTTTCATACTCAAACTAATTTAAACGTGTCAAAAGGCGTTTTTAGATGCCTTTAATACTCTTTTATATAATTTTCAAGCTTTAGAAAACACTGCAAGACCATTAGAATTATTTTGTACATTTTAATTTTCTCTCATTTCGTTTCATACTCAAACTAATTTAAACGTGGCAAAAGGCGTTTGTAGATGCTATTAATACTCTTTTATATAATTTTCAAGCTGTAGAAAACACTGCAAAACCATTAGAATTATTTTGTACATGTTCATTTTCTCTCATTTCGTTTCATACTCAAACTAATTTAAACGTGTCAAAAGGCGTTTGTAGATGCCATTAATACTTTTTTATATAATTTTCAAGCTGTAGAAAACACTGCAAAACCATTAGAATGATTTTGTACATTTTAATTTTCTCTCATTTCGTTTCATACTAAAACTAATTTAAACGTTTCAAAAGGCGTTTGTAGATGCCATTAATACTCTTTTATATAATTTTCAAGCTGTAGAAAACACTGCAAAACCATTAGAATGATTTTGTACATTTTAATTTTCTCTCATTTCGTTTCATACTCAAACTAATTTAAACGTGTCAAAAGGCGTTTTTAGATGCTATTAATACGCTTTTATATAATTTTCAAGCTGTAGAAAACACTGCAAAACCATTAGAATGATTATGTACATTTTAATTTTCTCTCATTTCGTTTCATACTCAAACTAATTTAAACGTGTCAAAAGGCGTTTGTAGATGCCATTAATACTCTTTTATATAATTTCCAAGCTGTAGAAAACACTGCAAAACCATTAGAATTATTTTGTACATTTTAATTTTCTCTCATTTTGTTTCATACTTAAACTAATTTAAACGTGTCAAAAGGCGTTTGTAGATGCTATTAATACTCTTTTATATAATTTTCAAGCTGTAGAAAACACTGCAAAACCATTAGAATTATTTTGTACACGTTCATTTTCTCTCATTTCGTTTCATACTCAAACTAATTTAAACGTGTCAAAAGGCGTTTGTAGATGCCATTAATACTTTTTTATATAATTTTCAAGCTGTAGAAAACACTGCAAAACCATTAGAATGATTTTGTACATTTTAATTTTCTCTCATTTCGTTTCATACTAAAACTAATTTAAACGTTTCAAAAGGCGTTTGTAGATGCCATTAATACTCTTTTATATAATTTTCAAGCTGTAGAAAACACTGCAAAACCATTAGAATGATTTTGTACATTTTAATTTTCTCTCATTTCGTTTCATACTCAAGCTAATTTAAACGTGTCAAAAGGCGTTTGTAGATGCCATTAATACTTTTTTATATAATTTTCAAGCTGTAGAAAACACTGCAAAACCATTAGAATGATTTTGTACATTTTAATTTTCTCTCATTTCGTTTCATACTAAAACTAATTTAGACGTTTCAAAAGGCGTTTGTAGATTCCATTAATACTCTTTTATATAATTTTCAAGCTGTAGAAAACACTGCAAAACCATTAGAATGATTTTGTACATTTTAATTTTCTCTCATTTCGTTTCATACTCAAACTAATTTAAACGTGTTAAAAGGCGTTTGTAGATGCTATTAATACTTTTTTATATGATTTTCAAGCTGTAGAAAACACTGCAAAACCATTAGAATTATTTTGTACATGTTCATTTTCTCACATTTCGTTTCATACTCATACTAATTTAAACGTGTCAAAAGGCGTTTGTAGATGCCATTAATACTCTTTTATATAGTTTTCAAGCTGTAGAAAACACTGCAAAACCATTAGAATGATTTTGTACATTTTAATTTTCTCTCATTTTGTTTCATACTCAAACTAATTTAAACGTGTCAAAAGGCGTTTGTAGATGCCATTAATACTCTTTTATATAGTTTTCAAGCTGTAGAAAACACTGCAAAACCATTAGAATGATTTTGTACATTTTAATTTTCTCTCATTTCGTTTCATACTCAAACTAATTTAAACGTGTCAAAAGGCGTTTGTAGATGCTATTAATACTCTTTTATATAATTTTCAAGCTGTAGAAAACACTGCAAGACCATTAGAATTATTTTGTACATGTTCATTTTCTCTCATTTCGTTTCATACTCAAACTAATTTAAACGTTTCAAAAGGCGTTTGTAGATGCCATTAATATTCTTTTATATAATTTTCAAGCTGTAGAAAACACTGCAAGACCATTAGAATTATTTTGTACATTTTAATTTTCTCTCATTTTGTTTCATACTCAAACTAATTTAAACGTGTCAAAAGGCGTTTATAGATGCTATTAATACTGTTTTATATAATTTTCAAGCTGTACAAAACTCTGCAAGACCATTAGAATTATTTTGTACATGTTAGTTTTCTCTCATTTCGTTTCATACTCAAAATAATTTAAACGTGTCAAAAGGCGTTTTTAGATGCCATTAATACTCTTTTAAATAATTTTCAAGCTGTAGAAAACACTGCAAAACCATTAGAATTATTTTGTACATTTTAATTTTCTCTCATTTCGTTTCATACTCAAACTAATTTAAACGTGTCAAAGGCGTTTGTAGATGCTATTAATATTCTTTTATATAATTTTCAAGCTGTAGAAAACACTGCAAGACCATTAGAATTATTTTGTACATGTTCATTTTCTCTCATTTCGTTTCATACTCAACCTAATTTAAACGTGTCAAAAGGCGTTTGTAGATGCCATTAATATTCTTTTATATAATTTTCAAGCTGTAGAAAACACTGCAAGACCATTAGAATTATTTTGTACATGTTCATTTTCTCTCATTTCGTTTCATACTCAAACCAATTTAAACGTGTCAAAAGGCGTTTTTAAAAGCCTTTAATACTCTTTTATATACTTTTCAAGCTGTAGAAAACACTGCAAGACCATTAGAATTATTTTGTACATTTTAATTTTCTCTCATTTCGTTTCATACTCAAACTAATTTAAACGTGTCAAAAGGCGTTTGTAGATGCTATTAATACTCTTTTATATAATTTTCAAGCTGTAGAAAACACTGCAAGACCATTAGAATTATTTTGTACATTTAATTTTCTCTCATTTCGTTTCATACTCAAACTAATTTAAACGTGTCAAAAGGCGTTTGTAGATGCCATTAATACTCTTTTATATAATTTCCAAGCTGTAGAAAACACTGCAAAACCATTAGAATTATTTTGTACATTTTAATTTTCTCCTCATTTTGTTTCATACTTAAACTAATTTAAACGTGTCAAAAGGCGTTTGTAGATGCCATTAATATTCTTTTATATAATTTTCAAGCTGTAGAAAACACTGCAAGACCATTAGAATTATTTTGTACATGTTCATTTTCTCTCATTTCGTTTCATACTCAAACTAATTTAAACGTGTCAAAAGGCGTTTGTAGATGCTATTAATACTCTTTTATATAATTTTCAAACTGTAGAAAACACTGCAAAACCATTAGAATTATTTTGTACATTTTAATTTTCTCTCATTTCGTTTCATACTCAAACTAATTTAAACGTGTCAAAAGGCGTTTTTAGATGCCTTTAATACTCTTTTA
The DNA here is from genome assembly GCA_940337035.1 of Agriotes lineatus. Classification (NCBI taxonomy): domain Eukaryota; kingdom Metazoa; phylum Arthropoda; class Insecta; order Coleoptera; family Elateridae; genus Agriotes; species Agriotes lineatus. The sequence continues at coordinate 7,219 of CALNHX010004404.1, forward strand.
TATAATTTTCAAGCTGTAGAAAACACTGCAAGACCATTAGAATTATTTTGTACATTTTAATTTTCTCTCATTTCGTTTCATACTCAAACTAATTTAAACGTGGCAAAAGGCGTTTGTAGATGCTATTAATACTCTTTTATATAATTTTCAAGCTGTAGAAAACACTGCAAAACCATTAGAATTATTTTGTACATGTTCATTTTCTCTCATTTCGTTTCATACTCAAACTAATTTAAACGTGTCAAAAGGCGTTTGTAGATGCCATTAATACTTTTTTATATAATTTTCAAGCTGTAGAAAACACTGCAAAACCATTAGAATGATTTTGTACATTTTAATTTTCTCTCATTTCGTTTCATACTAAAACTAATTTAAACGTTTCAAAAGGCGTTTGTAGATGCCATTAATACTCTTTTATATAATTTTCAAGCTGTAGAAAACACTGCAAAACCATTAGAATGATTTTGTACATTTTAATTTTCTCTCATTTCGTTTCATACTCAAACTAATTTAAACGTGTCAAAAGGCGTTTTTAGATGCTATTAATACGCTTTTATATAATTTTCAAGCTGTAGAAAACACTGCAAAACCATTAGAATGATTGTGTACATTTTAATTTTCTCTCATTTCGTTTCATACTCAAACTAATTTAAACGTGTCAAAAGGCGTTTGTAGATGCCATTAATACTCTTTTATATAATTTCCAAGCTGTAGAAAACACTGCAAAACCATTAGAATTATTTTGTACATTTTAATTTTCTCTCATTTTGTTTCATACTTAAACTAATTTAAACGTGTCAAAAGGCGTTTGTAGATGCTATTAATACTCTTTTATATAATTTTCAAGCTGTAGAAAACACTGCAAAACCATTAGAATTATTTTGTACACGTTCATTTTCTCTCATTTCGTTTCATACTCAAACTAATTTAAACGTGTCAAAAGGCGTTTGTAGATGCCATTAATACTTTTTTATATAATTTTCAAGCTGTAGAAACCACTGCAAAACCATTAGAATGATTTTGTACATTTTAATTTTCTCTCATTTCGTTTCATACTAAAACTAATTTAAACGTTTCAAAAGGCGTTTGTAGATGCCATTAATACTCTTTTATATAATTTTCAAGCTGTAGAAAACACTGCAAAACCATTAGAATGATTTTGTACATTTTAATTTTCTCTCATTTCGTTTCATACTCAAGCTAATTTAAACGTGTCAAAAGGCGTTTGTAGATGCCATTAATACTTTTTTATATAATTTCAAGCTGTAGAAAACACTGCAAAACCATTAGAATGATTTTGTACATTTTAATTTTCTCTCATTTCGTTTCATACTAAAACTAATTTAGACGTTTCAAAAGGCGTTTGTAGATGCCATTAATACTCTTTTATATAATTTTCAAGCTGTAGAAAACACTGCAAAACCATTAGAATGATTTTGTACATTTTAATTTTCTCTCATTTCGTTTCATACTCAAACTAATTTAAACGTGTTAAAAGGCGTTTGTAGATGCTATTAATACTTTTTTATATGATTTTCAAGCTGTAGAAAACACTGCAAAACCATTAGAATTATTTTGTACATGTTCATTTTCTCACATTTCGTTTCATACTCATACTAATTTAAACGTGTCAAAAGGCGTTTGTAGATGCCATTAATACTCTTTTATATAGTTTTCAAGCTGTAGAAAACACTGCAAAACCATTAGAATGATTTTGTACATTTTAATTTTCTCTCATTTTGTTTCATACTCAAACTAATTTAAACGTGTCAAAAGGCGTTTGTAGATGCCATTAATACTCTTTTATATAGTTTTCAAGCTGTAGAAAACACTGCAAAACCATTAGAATGATTTTGTACATTTTAATTTTCTCTCATTTCGTTTCATACTCAAACTAATTTAAACGTGTCAAAAGGCGTTTGTAGATGCTATTAATACTCTTTTATATAATTTTCAAGCTGTAGAAAACACTGCAAGACCATTAGAATTATTTTGTACATGTTCATTTTCTCTCATTTCGTTTCATACTCAAACTAATTTAAACGTTTCAAAAGGCGTTTGTAGATGCCATTAATATTCTTTTATATAATTTTCAAGCTGTAGAAAACACTGCAAGACCATTAGAATTATTTTGTACATTTAATTTTCTCTCATTTTGTTTCATACTCAAACTAATTTAAACGTGTCAAAAGGCGTTTATAGATGCTATTAATACTGTTTTATATAATTTTCAAGCTGTACAAAACTCTGCAAGACCATTAGAATTATTTTGTACATGTTAGTTTTCTCTCATTTCGTTTCATACTCAAACTAATTTAAACGTGTCAAAAGGCGTTTTTAGATGCCATTAATACTCTTTTAAATAATTTTCAAGCTGTAGAAAACACTGCAAAACCATTAGAATTATTTTGTACATTTTAATTTTCTCTCATTTCGTTTCATACTCAAACTAATTTAAACGTGTCAAAGGCGTTTGTAGATGCTATTAATATTCTTTTATATAATTTTCAAGCTGTAGAAAACACTGCAAGACCATTAGAATTATTTTGTACATGTTCATTTTCTCTCATTTCGTTTCATACTCAACCTAATTTAAACGTGTCAAAAGGCGTTTGTAGATGCCATTAATATTCTTTTATATAATTTTCAAGCTGTAGAAAACACTGCAAGACCATTAGAATTATTTTGTACATGTTCATTTTCTCTCATTTCGTTTCATACTCAAACCAATTTAAACGTGTCAAAAGGCGTTTTTAAAAGCCTTTAATACTCTTTTATATAATTTTCAAGCTGTAGAAAACACTGCAAGACGATTAGAATTATTTTGTACATTTAATTTTCTCTCATTTCGTTTCATACTCAAACTAATTTAAACGTGTCAAAAGGCGTTTGTAGATGCTATTAATACTCTTTTATATAATTTTCAAGCTGTAGAAAACACTGCAAGACCATTAGAATTATTTTGTACATTTTAATTTTCTCTCATTTCGTTTCATACTCAAACTAATTTAAACGTTTCAAAAGGCGTTTGTAGATGCCATTAATATTCTTTTATATAATTTTCAAGCTGTAGAAAACACTGCAAGACCATTAGAATTATTTTGTACATTTTAATTTTCTCTCATTTTGTTTCATACTCAAACTAATTTAAACGTGTCAAAAGGCGTTTATAGATGCTATTAATACTGTTTTATATAATTTTCAAGCTGTACAAAACTCTGCAAGACCATTAGAATTATTTTGTACATGTTAGTTTTCTCTCATTTCGTTTCATACTCAAACTAATTTAAACGTGTCAAAAGGCGTTTTTATATGCCATTAATACTCTTTTATATAATTTTCAAGCTGTAGAAAACACTGCAAAACCATTAGAATTATTTTGTACATTTTAATTTTCTCTCATTTCGTTTCATACTCAAACTAATTTAAACGTGTCAAAGGCGTTTGTAGATGCTATTAATATTCTTTTATATAATTTTCAAGCTGTAGAAAACACTGCAAGACCATTAGAATTATTTTGTACATGTTCATTTTCTCTCATTTCGTTTCATACTCAACCTAATTTAAACGTGTCAAAAGGCGTTTGTAGATGCCATTAATATTCTTTTATATAATTTTCAAGCTGTAGAAAACACTGCAAGACCATTAGAATTATTTTGTACATGTTTATTTTCTCTCATTTCGTTTCATACTCAAACCAATTTAAACGTGTCAAAAGGCGTTTTTAAAAGCCTTTAATACTCTTTTATATAATTTTCAAGCTGTAGAAAACACTGCAAGACCATTAGAATTATTTTGTACATTTTAATTTTCTCTCATTTCGTTTCATACTCAAACTAATTTAAACGTGTCAAAAGGCGTTTGTAGATGCTATTAATACTCTTTTATATAATTTTCAAGCTGTAGAAAACACTGCAAGACCATTAGAATTATTTTGTACATTTTAATTTTCTCTCATTTCGTTTCATACTCAAACTAATTTAAACGTGTTAAAAGGCGTTTGTAGATGCCATTAATACTCTTTTATATAATTTCCAAGCTGTAGAAAACACTGCAAAACCATTAGAATTATTTTGTACATTTTAATTTTCTCTCATTTTGTTTCATACTTAAAACTAATTTAAACGTGTCAAAAGGCGTTTGTAGATGCCATTAATATTCTTTTATATAATTTTCAAGCTGTAGAAAACACTGCAAGACCATTAGAATTATTTTGTACATGTTCATTTTCTCTCATTTCGTTTCATACTCAAACTAATTTAAACGTGTCAAAAGGCGTTTGTAGATGCTACTAATACTCTTTTATATAATTTTCAAACTGTAGAAAACACTGCAAAACCATTAGAATTATTTTGTACATTTTAATTTTCTCTCATTTCGTTTCATACTCAAACTAATTTAAACGTGTCAAAAGGCGTTTTTAGATGCCTTTAATACTCTTTTATATAATTTTCAAGCTGTAGAAAACACTGCAAGACCATTAGAATTATTTTGTACATTTTAATTTTCTCTCATTTCGTTTCATACTCAAACTAATTTAAACGTGGCAAAAGGCGTTTGTAGATGCTATTAATACTCTTTTATATAATTTTCAAGCTGTAGAAAACACTGCAAGACCATTAGAATTATTTTGTACATGTTAATTTTCTCTCATTTCGTTTCATACTCAAACTAATTTAAACGTGTCAAAAGGCGTTTGTAGATGCCATTAATATTCTTTTATATAATTTTCAAGCTGTAGAAAACACTGCAAGACCATTAGGATTATTTTGTACATTTTAATTTTCTCTCATTTCGATTCATACTCAAACTAATTTCAACGTGTCAAAAGGCGTTTGTAGATGCCATTTATATTCTTTTATATAATTTTCAAGCTGTAGAAAACACTGCAAAACCATTAGAATTATTTGGTACATGTTAATTTTCTCTCATTTCGTTTCACACTCAAACTAATTTAAACGTGTCAAAAGGCGTTTGTAGATGCCATTTATATTCTTTTATATAATTTTCAAGCTGTAGAAAACACTGCAAGACCATTAGAATTATTTTGTACATGTTAATTTTCTCTCATTTTGTTTCATACTCAAACTAATTTAAACGTGTCAAAAGGCGTTTGTAGATGCCATTAATACTCTTTTATATAATTTTCAAGCTGTAGAAAACACTGCAAAACCATTAGAATGATTTTGTACATGTTAATTTTCTCTCATTTCGTTTCATACTCAAACTAATTTAAACGTGTCAAAAGGCGTTGTAGATGCCATTAATATTCTTTCATATAATTTTCAAGCTGTAGAAAACACTGCAAAACCATGAGAATGATTTTGTACATTTTACTTTTCTCTCATTTCGTTTCATACTCAAACTAATTTAAACGTGTCAAATAGCGTTTGTAGTTTCCATTCATATTCTTTATATAATTTTCAAGCTGTAGAAAACACTGCAAAACCATTAGAATTATTTTGTACATGTTAATTTTCTCTCATTTCGTTTCATACTCAAACTAATTTAAACGTGTCAAAAGGCGTTTGTAGATGCCATTAATACTTTTTTATATAATTTTCAAGCTGTAGAAAACACTGCAAAACCATTAGAATGATTTTGTACATTTTAATTTTCTCTCATTTCGTTTCATACTCAAACTAATTTAAACGTGTCAAAAGGCGTTTGTAGATGCCATTAATACTCTTTTATATAATTTCCAAGCTGTAGAAAACACTGCAAAACCATTAGAATTATTTTGTACATTTTAATTTTCTCTCATTTTGTTTCATACTTAAACTAATTTAAACGCGTCAAAAGGCGTTTGTAGATGCCATTAATATTCTTTTATATAATTTTCAAGCTGTAGAAAACACTGCAAGACCATTAGAATTATTTTGTACATGTTCATTTTCTCTCATTTCGTTTCATACTCAAACTAATTTAAACGTGTCAAAAGGCGTTTGTAGATGCTATTAATACTCTTTTATATAATTTTCAAACTGTAGAAAACACTGCAAAACCATTAGAATTATTTTGTACATTTTAATTTTCTCTCATTTCGTTTCATACTCAAACTAATTTAAACGTGTCAAAAGGCGTTTTTAGATGCCTTTAATACTCTTTTATATAATTTTCAAGCTGTAGAAAACACTGCAAGACCATTAGAATTATTTTGTACATTTTAATTTTCTCTCATTTCGTTTCATACTCAAACTAATTTAAACGTGGCAAAAGGCGTTTGTAGATGCTATTAATACTCTTTTATATAATTTTCAAGCTGTAGAAAACACTGCAAGACCATTAGAATTATTTTGTACATGTTAATTTTCTCTCATTTCGTTTCATACTCAAACTAATTTAAACGTGTCAAAAGGCGTTTGTAGATGCCATTAATATTCTTTTATATAATTTTCAAGCTGTAGAAAACACTGCAAGACCATTAGGATTATTTTGTACATTTTAATTTTCTCTCATTTCGATTCATACTCAAACTAATTTCAACGTGTCAAAAGGCGTTTGTAGATGCCATTTATATTCTTTTATATAATTTTCAAGCTGTAGAAAACACTGCAAAACCATTAGAATTATTTGGTACATGTTAATTTTCTCTCATTTCGTTTCACACTCAAACTAATTTAAACGTGTCAAAAGGCGTTTGTAGATGCCATTTATATTCTTTTATATAATTTTCAAGCTGTAGAAAACACTGCAAGACCATTAGAATTATTTTGTACATGTTAATTTTCTCTCATTTTGTTTCATACTCAAACTAATTTAAACGTGGCAAAAGGCGTTTGTAGATGCCATTAATACTCTTTTATATAATTTTCAAGCTGTAGAAAACACTGCAAAACCATTAGAATGATTTTGTACATGTTAATTTTCTCTCATTTCGTTTCATACTCAAACTAATTTAAACGTGTCAAAAGGCGTTGTAGATGCCATTAATATTCTTTCATATAATTTTCAAGCTGTAGAAAACACTGCAAAACCATGAGAATGATTTTGTACATTTTACTTTTCTCTCATTTCGTTTCATACTCAAACTAATTTAAACGTGTCAAATAGCGTTTGTAGTTTCCATTCATATTCTTTATATAATTTTCAAGCTGTAGAAAACACTGCAAAACCATTAGAATTATTTTGTACATGTTAATTTTCTCTCATTTCGTTTCATACTCAAACTAATTTAAACGTGTCAAAAGGCGTTTGTAGATGCCATTAATACTTTTTTATATAATTTTCAAGCTGTAGAAAACACTGCAAAACCATTAGAATGATTTTGTACATTTTAATTTTCTCTCATTTCGTTTCATACTCAAACTAATTTAAACGTGTCAAAAGGCGTTTGTAGATGCTATTAATACTCTTTTATATAATTTTCAAACTGTAGAAAACACTGCAAAACCATTAGAATTATTTTGTACATTTTAATTTTCTCTCATTTCGTTTCATACTCAAACTAATTTAAACGTGGCAAAAGGCGTTTGTAGATGCTAATAATACTCTTTTATATAATTTTCAAGCTGTAGAAAACACTGCAAGACCATTAGAATTATTTTGTACATGTTAATTTTCTCTCATTTCGTTTCATACTCAAACTAATTTAAACGTGTCAAAAGGCGTTTGTAGATGCCATTAATATTCTTTTATATAATTTTCAAGCTGTAGAAAACACTGCAAGACCATTAGAATTATTTTGTACATTTTAATTTTCTCTCATTTCGATTCATACTCAAACTAATTTCAACGTGTCAAAAGGCGTTTGTAGATGCCATTTATATTCTTTTATATAATTTTCAAGCTGTAGAAAACACTGCAAGACCATTAGAATTATTTGGTACATGTTAATTTTCTCTCATTTCGTTTCACACTCAAACTAATTTAAACGTGTCAAAAGGCGTTTGTAGATGCCATTTATATTCTTTTATATAATTTTCAAGCTGTAGAAAACACTGCAAAACCATTAGAATGATTTTGTACATGTTAATTTTTTCTCATTTCGTTTCATACTCAAACTAATTTAAACGTGTCAAAAGGCGTTTGTAGATGCCATTAATATTCTTTTATATAATTTTCAAGCTGTAGAAAACACTGCAAAACCATGAGAATGATTTTGTACATTTTACTTTTCTCTCATTTCGTTTCATACTCAAACTAATTTAAACGTGTCAAATAGCGTTTGTAGTTTCCATTCATATTCTTTATATAATTTTCAAGCTGTAGAAAACACTGCAAAACCATTAGAATTATTTTGTACATGTTAATTTTCTCTCATTTCGTTTCATACTCAAACTAATTTAAACGTGTCAAAAGGCGTTTGTAGATGCCATTAATACTTTTTTATATAATTTTCAAGCTGTAGAAAACACTGCAAAACCATTAGAATGATTTTGTACATTTTAATTTTCTCTCATTTCGTTTCATACTCAAACTAATTTAAACGTGTCAAAAGGCGTTCGTAGGTGCTATTAATACTCTTTTATATAATTTTCAAGCTGTAGAAAACACTGCAAGACCATTAGATTTATTTTGTACATTTGAATTTTCTCTCATTTCGATTCATACTCAAACTAATTTAAACGTGTCAAAAGGCGCTTGTAGATGCCATTTATATTCTTTTATATAATTTTCAAGCTGTAGAAAACACTGCAAAACCATGAGAATGATTTTGTACATTTTACTTTTCTCTCATTTCGTTTCATACTCAAACTAATTTAAACGTGTCAAATAGCGTTTGTAGTTTCCATTCATATTCTTTATATAATTTTCAAGCTGTAGAAAACACTGCAAAACCATTAGAATTATTTTGTACATGTTAATTTTCTCTCATTTCGTTTCATACTCAAACTAATTTAAACGTGTCAAAAGGCGTTTGTAGATGCCATTAATACTTTTTTATATAATTTTCAAGCTGTAGAAAACACTGCAAAACCATTAGAATGATTTTGTACATTTAATTTTCTCTCATTTCGTTTCATTCTAAAACTAATTTAAACGTTTCAAAAGGCGTTTGTAGATGCCATTAATACTCTTTTATATAATTTTCAAGCTGTAGAAAACACTGCAAAACCATTAGAATGATTTTGTACATTTTAATTTTCTCTCATTTCGTTTCATACTCAAACTAATTTAAACGTGTCAAAAGGCGTTTGTAGATGCTATTAATACTCTTTTATATAATTTTCAAGCTGTAGAAAACACTGCAAAACCATTAGAATTATTTTGTACATGTTCATTTTCTCTCATTTCGTTTCATACTCAAACTAATTTAAACGTGTCAAAAGGCGTTTGTAGATGCCATTAATACTTTTTTATATAATTTTCAAGCTGTAGAAAACACTGCAAAACCATTAGAATGATTTTGTACATTTTAATTTTCTCTCATTTCGTTTCATACTAAAACTAATTTAAACGTTTCAAAAGACGTTTGTAGATGCCATTAATACTCTTTTATATAATTTTCAAGCTGTAGAAAACACTGCAAAACCATTAGAATGATTTTGTACATTTTAATTTTCTCTCATTTCGTTTCATACTCAAACTAATTTAAACGTGTCAAAAGGCGTTTGTAGATGCCATTAATATTTTTTTATATAATTTTCAAGCTGTAGAAAACACTGCAAAACCATTAGAATGATTTTGTACATTTTAATTTTCTCTCATTTCGTTTCATACTAAAACTAATTTAGACGTTTCAAAAGGCGTTTGTAGATGCCATTAATACTCTTTTATATAATTTTCAAGCTGTAGAAAACACTGCAAAACCATTAGAATGATTTTGTACATTTTAATTTTCTCTCATTTCGTTTCATACTCAAACTAATTTAAACGTGTCAAAAGGCGTTTGTAGATGCTATTAATACTCTTTTATATGATTTTCAAGCTGTAGAAAACACTGCAAAACCATTAGAATTATTTTGTACATGTTCATTTTCTCACATTTCGTTTCATACTCATACTAATTTAAACGTGTCAAAAGGCGTTTGTAGATGCCATTAATACTTTTTTATATAATTTTCAAGCTGTAGAAAACACTGCAAAACCATTAGAATGATTTTGTACATTTTAATTTTCTCTCATTTCGTTTCATACTAAAACTAATTTAAACGTTTCAAAAGGCGTTTGTAGATGCCATTAATACTCTTTTATATAATTTTCAAGCTGTAGAAAACACTGCAAAACCATTAGAATGATTTTGTACATTTTAATTTTCTCTCATTTCGTTTCATACTCAAACTAATTTAAACGTGTCAAAAGGCGTTTGTAGATGCCATTAATACTTTTTTATATAATTTTCAAGCTGTCGAAAACACTGCAAAACCATTAGAATGATTTTGTACATTTTAATTTTCTCTCATTTCGTTTCATACTAAAACTAATTTAAACGTTTCAAAAGGCGTTTGTAGATGCCATTAATACTCTTTTATATAATTTTCAAGCTGTAGAAAACACTGCAAAACCATTAGAATGATTTTGTACATTTTAATTTTCTCTCATTTCGTTTCATACTCAAACTAATTTAAACGTGTCAAAAGGCGTTTGTAGATGCCATTAATACTTTTTTATATAATTTTCAAGCTGTAGAAAACACTGCAAAACCATTAGAATGATTTTGTACATTTTAATTTTCTCTCATTTCGTTTCATACTAAAACTAATTTAAACGTGTCAAAAGGCGTTTGTAGATGCTATTAATACTCTTTTATATAATTTTCAAGCTGTAGAAAACACTGCAAAACCATTAGAATTATTTTGTACATGTTCATTTTCTCTCATTTCGTTTCATACTCAAACTAATTTAAACGTGTCAAAAGGCGTTTGTAGATGCCATTAATACTTTTTTATATAATTTTCAAGCTGTAGAAAACACTGCAAAACCATTAGAATGATTTTGTACATTTTAATTTTCTCTCATTTCGTTTCATACTAAAACTAATTTAAACGTTTCAAAAGGCGTTTGTAGATGCCATTAATACTCTTTTATATAATTTTCAAGCTGTAGAAAACACTGCAAAACCATTAGAATGATTTTGTACATTTTAATTTTCTCTCATTTCGTTTCATACTCAAACTAATTTAAACGTGTCAAAAGGCGTTTTTAGATGCTATTAATACTCTTTTATATAATTTTCAAGCTGTAGAAAACACTGCAAAACCATTAGAATGATTATGTACATTTTAATTTTCTCTCATTTCGTTTCATACTCAAACTAATTTAAACGTGTCAAAAGGCGTTTGTAGATGCTATTAATACTCTTTTATATAATTTTCAAGCTGTAGAAAACACTGCAAAACCATTAGAATTATTTTGTACACGTTCATTTTCTCTCATTTCGTTTCATACTCAAACTAATTTAAACGTGTCAAAAGGCGTTTGTAGATGCCATTAATACTTTTTTATATAATTTTCAAGCTGTAGAAAACACTGCAAAACCATTAGAATGATTTTGTACATTTTAATTTTCTCTCATTTCGTTTCATACTAAAACTAATTTAAACGTTTCAAAAGGCGTTTGTAGATGCCATTAATACTCTTTTATATAATTTTCAAGCTGTAGAAAACACTGCAAAACCATTAGAATGATTTTGTACATTTTAATTTTCTCTCATTTCGTTTCATACTCAAGCTAATTTAAACGTGTCAAAAGGCGTTTGTAGATGCCATTAATACTTTTTTATATAATTTTCAAGCTGTAGAAAACACTGCAAAACCATTAGAATGATTTTGTACATTTTAATTTTCTCTCATTTCGTTTCATACTAAAACTAATTTAGACGTTTCAAAAGGCGTTTGTAGATGCCATTAATACTCTTTTATATAATTTTCAAGCTGTAGAAAACACTGCAAAACCATTAGAATGATTTTGTACATTTTAATTTTCTCTCATTTCGTTTCATACTCAAACTAATTTAAACGTGTCAAAAGGCGTTTGTAGATGCTATTAATACTCTTTTATATGATTTTCAAGCTGTAGAAAACACTGCAAAACCATTAGAATTATTTTGTACATGTTCATTTTCTCACATTTCGTTTCATACTCATACTAATTTAAACGTGTCAAAAGGCGTTTGTAGATGCCATTAATACTTTTTTATATAATTTTCAAGCTGTAGAAAACACTGCAAAACCATTAGAATGATTTTGTACATTTTAATTTTCTCTCATTTCGTTTCATACTAAAACTAATTTAAACGTTTCAAAAGGCGTTTGTAGATGCCATTAATACTCTTTTATATAATTTTCAAGCTGTAGAAAACACTGCAAAACCATTAGAATGATTTTGTACATTTTAATTTTCTCTCATTTCGTTTCATACTCAAACTAATTTAAACGTGTCAAAAGGCGTTTGTAGATGCCATTAATACTTTTTTATATAATTTTCAAGCTGTCGAAAACACTGCAAAACCATTAGAATGATTTTGTACATTTTAATTTTCTCTCATTTCGTTTCATACTAAAACTAATTTAAACGTTTCAAAAGGCGTGTGTAGATGCCATTAATACTCTTTTATATAATTTTCAAGCTGTAGAAAACACTGCAAAACCATTAGAATGATTTTGTACATTTTAATTTTCTCTCATTTCGTTTCATACTCAAACTAATTTAAACGTGTCAAAAGGCGTTTGTAGATGCCATTAATACTTTTTTATATAATTTTCAAGCTGTAGAAAACACTGCAAAACCATTAGAATGATTTTGTACATTTTAATTTTCTCTCATTTCGTTTCATACTAAAACTAATTTAAACGTGTCAAAAGGCGTTTGTAGATGCTATTAATACTCTTTTATATAATTTTCAAGCTGTAGAAAACACTGCAAAACCATTAGAATTATTTTGTACATGTTCATTTTCTCTCATTTCGTTTCATACTCAAACTAATTTAAACGTGTCAAAAGGCGTTTGTAGATGCCATTAATACTTTTTTATATAATTTTCAAGCTGTAGAAAACACTGCAAAGCCATTAGAATGATTTTGTACATTTTAATTTTCTCTCATTTCGTTTCATACTAAAACTAATTTAAACGTTTCAAAAGGCGTTTGTAGATGCCATTAATACTCTTTTATATAATTTTCAAGCTGTAGAAAACACTGCAAAACCATTAGAATGATTTTGTACATTTTAATTTTCTCTCATTTCGTTTCATACTCAAACTAATTTAAACGTGTCAAAAGGCGTTTTTAGATGCTATTAATACTCTTTTATATAATTTTCAAGCTGTAGAAAACACTGCAAAACCATTAGAATGATTATGTACATTTTAATTTTCTCTCATTTCGTTTCATACTCAAACTAATTTAAACGTGTCAAAAGGCGTTTGTAGATGCTATTAATACTCTTTTATATAATTTTCTAGCTGTAGAAAACACTGCAAAACCATTAGAATTATTTTGTACACGTTCATTTTCTCTCATTTCGTTTCATACTCAAACTAATTTAAACGTGTCAAAAGGCGTTTGTAGATGCCATTAATACTTTTTTATATAATTTTCAAGCTGTAGAAAACACTGCAAAACCATTAGAATGATTTTGTACATTTTAATTTTCTCTCATTTCGTTTCATACTAAAACTAATTTAAACGTTTCAAAAGGCGTTTGTAGATGCCATTAATACTCTTTTATATAATTTTCAAGCTGTAGAAAACACTGCAAAACCATTAGAATGATTTTTTACATTTTAATTTTCTCTCATTTCGTTTCATACTCAAGCTAATTTAAACGTGTCAAAAGGCGTTTGTGGATGCCATTAATACTTTTTTATATAATTTTCAAGCTGTAGAAAACACTGCAAAACCATTAGAATGATTTTGTACATTTTAATTTTCTCTCATTTCGTTTCATACTAAAACTAATTTAAACGTTTCAAAAGGCGTTTGTAGATGCCATTAATACTCTTTTATATAATTTTCAAGATGTAGAAAACACTGCAAAACCATTAGAATGATTTTGTACATTTTAATTTTCTCTCATTTCGTTTCATACTCAAACTAATTTAAACGTGTCAAAAGGCGTTTGTAGATGCTATTAATACTCTTTTATATAATTTTCAAGCTGTAGAAAACACTGCAAAACCATTAGAATGATTTTGTACATTTTAATTTTCTCTCATTTCGTTTCATACTAAAACTAATTTAAACGTGTCAAAAGGCGTTTGTAGATGCTATTAATACTCTTTTATATAATTTTCAAGCTGTAGAAAACACTGCAAAACCATTAGAATGATTTTGTACATTTTAATTTTCTCTCATTTCGTTTCATACTAAAACTAATTTAAACGTGTCAAAAGGCGTTTGTAGATGCCATTAATATTTTTTTATATAATTTTCAAGCTGTAGAAAACACTGCAAAACCATTAGAATGATTTTGTACATTTTAATTTTCTCTCATTTCGTTTCATACTCAAACTAATTTAAACGTGTCAAAAGGCGTTTGTAGATGCTATTAATACTCTTTTATATAATTTTCAAGCTGTAGAAAACACTGCAAAACCATTAGAATGATTTTGTACATTTTAATTTTCTCTCATTTCGTTTCATACTAAAACTAATTTAAACGTTTCAAAAGGCGTTTGTAGATGCCGTTAATACTCTTTTATATAATTTTCAAGCTGTAGAAAACACTGCAAAACCATTAGAATGATTTTGTACATTTTAATTTTCTCTCATTTCGTTTCATACTCAAACTAATTTAAACGTGTCAAAAGGCGTTTGTAGATGCTATTAATACTCTTTTATATAATTTTCAAGCTGTAGAAAACACTGCAAAACCATTAGAATTATTTTGTACATGTTCATTTTCTCACATTTCGTTTCATACTCAAACTAATTTAAACGTGTCAAAAGGCGTTTGTAGATGCCATTAATACTTTTTTATATAATTTTCAAGCTGTAGAAAACACTGCAAAACCATTAGAATGATTTTGTACATTTTAATTTTCTCTCATTTCGTTTCATACTAAAACTAATTTAAACGTTTCAAAAGGCGTTTGTAGATGCCATTAATACTCTTTTATATCATTTTCAAGCTGTAGAAAACACTGCAAAACCATTAGAATGATTTTGTACATTTTAATTTTCTCTCATTTCGTTTCATACTCAAACTAATTTAAACGTGTCAAAAGGCGTTTGTAGATGCCATTAATACTTTTTTATATAATTTTCAAGCTGTCGAAAACACTGCAAAACCATTAGAATGATTTTGTACATTTTAATTTTCTCTCATTTCGTTTCATACTAAAACTAATTTAAACGTTTCAAAAGGCGTTTGTAGATGCCATTAATACTCTTTTATATAATTTTCAAGCTGTAGAAAACACTGCAAAACCATTAGAATGATTTTGTACATTTTAATTTTCTCATTTCGTTTCATACTCAAACTAATTTAAACGTGTCAAAAGGCGTTTGTAGATGCCATTAATACTTTTTTATATAATTTTCAAGCTGTAGAAAACACTGCAAAACCATTAGAATGATTTTGTACATTTTAATTTTCTCTCATTTCGTTTCATACTAAAACTAATTTAAACGTGTCAAAAGGCGTTTGTAGATGCTATTAATACTCTTTTATATAATTTTCAAGCTGTAGAAAACACTGCAAAACCATTAGAATTATTTTGTACATGTTCATTTTCTCTCATTTCGTTTCATACTCAAACTAATTTAAACGTGTCAAAAGGCGTTTGTAGATGCCATTAATACTTTTTTATATAATTTTCAAGCTGTAGAAAACACTGCAAAACCATTAGAATGATTTTGTACATTTTAATTTTCTCTCATTTCGTTTCATACTAAAACTAATTTAAACGTTTCAAAAGGCGTTTGTAGATGCCATTAATACTCTTTTATATAATTTTCAAGCTGTAGAAAACACTGCAAAACCATTAGAATGATTTTGTACATTTTAATTTTCCCTCATTTCGTTTCATACTCAAACTAATTTAAACGTGTCAAAAGGCGTTTGTAGATGCCATTAATACTTTTTTATATAATTTTCAAGCTGTAGAAAACACTGCAAAACCATTAGAATGATTTTGTACATTTTAATTTTCTCTCATTTCGTTTCATACTAAAACTAATTTAAACGTTTCAAAAGGCGTTTGTAGATGCCATTAATACTCTTTTATATAATTTTCAAGCTGTAGAAAACACTGCAAAACCATTAGAATGATTTTGTACATTTTAATTTTCTCTCA
Source organism: Agriotes lineatus (assembly GCA_940337035.1). NCBI lineage: Eukaryota > Metazoa > Arthropoda > Insecta > Coleoptera > Elateridae > Agriotes > Agriotes lineatus. The sequence goes on from CALNHX010004404.1 coordinate 23,400, forward strand.
TTTCGTTTCATACTCAAACTAATTTAAACGTGTCAAAAGGCGTTTGTAGATGCCATTAATACTTTTTTATATAATTTTCAAGCTGTAGAAAACACTGCAAAACCATTAGAATGATTTTGTACATTTTAATTTTCTCTTATTTCGTTTCATACTAAAACTAATTTAAACGTGTCAAAAGGCGTTTGTAGATGCTATTAATACTCTTTTATATAATTTTCAAGCTGTAGAAAACACTGCAAAACCATTTGAATTATTTTGTACATGTTCATTTTCTCTCATTTCGTTTCATACTCAAACTAATTTAAACGTGTCAAAAGGCGTTTGTAGATGCCATTAATATTTTTTTATATAATTTTCAAGCTGTAGAAAACACTGCAAAACCATTAGAATGATTTTGTACATTTTAATTTTCTCTCATTTCGTTTCATACTAAAACTAATTTAAACGTGTCAAAAGGCGTTTGTAGATGCTGTTAATACTTTTTTATATAATTTTCAAGCTGTAGAAAACACTGCAAAACCATTAGAATTATTTTGTACATGTTCATTTTCTCTCATTTCGTTTCATACTAAAACTAATTTAAACGTGTCAAAAGGCGTTTGTAGATGCCATTAATACTCTTTTATATAATTTTCAAGCTGTAGAAAACACTGCAAAACCATTAGAATGATTTTGTACATTTTAATTTTCTCTCATTTCGTTTCATACTCAAACTAATTTAAACGTGTCAAAAGGCGTTTGTAGATGCTATTAATACTCTTTTATATAATTTTCAAGCTGTAGAAAACACTGCAAGACCATTAGAATTATTTTGTACATGTTCATTTTCTCTCATTTCGTTTCATACTCAAACTAATTTAAACGTTTCAAAAGGCGTTTGTAGATGCCATTAATATTCTTTTATATAATTTTCAAGCTGTAGAAAACACTGCAAGACCATTAGAATTATTTTGTACATTTTAATTTTCTCTCATTTTGTTTCATACTCAAACTAATTTAAACGTGTCAAAAGGCGTTTATAGATGCTATTAATACTGTTTTATATAATTTTCAAGCTGTACAAAACTCTGCAAGACCATTAGAATTATTTTGTACATGTTAATTTTCTCTCATTTCGTTTCATACTCAAACTAATTTAAACGTGTCAAAAGGCGTTTTTAGATGCCATTAATACTCTTTTATATAATTTTCAAGCTGTAGAAAACACTGCAAAACCATTAGAATTATTTTGTACATTTTAATTTTCTCTCATTTCGTTTCATACTCAAACTAATTTAAACGTGTCAAAGGCGTTTGTAGATGTTATTAATACTCTTTTATATAATTTTCAAGCTGTAGAAAACACTGCAAGACCATTAGAATTATTTTGTACATGTTCATTTTCTCTCATTTCGTTTCATACTCAACCTAATTTAAACGTGTCAAAAGGCGTTTGTAGATGCCATTAATATTCTTTTATATAATTTTCAAGCTGTAGAAAACACTGCAAGACCATTAGAATTATTTTGTACATGTTCATTTTCTCTCATTTCGTTTCATACTCAAACCAATTTAAACGTGTCAAAAGGCGTTTTTAAAAGCCTTTAATACTCTTTTATATAATTTTCAAGCTGTAGAAAACACTGCAAGACCATTAGAATTATTTTGTACATTTTAATTTTCTCTCATTTCGTTTCATACTCAAACTAATTTAAACGTGTCAAAAGGCGTTTGTAGATGCTATTAATACTCTTTTATATAATTTTCAAGCTGTAGAAAACACTGCAAGACCATTAGAATTATTTTGTACATTTTAATTTTCTCTCATTTCGTTTCATACTCAAACTAATTTAAACGTGTCAAAAGGCGTTTGTAGATGCCATTAATACTCTTATATATAATTTCCAAGCTGTAGAAAACACTGCAAAACCATTAGAATTATTTTGTACATTTTAATTTTCTCTCATTTTGTTTCATACTTAAACTAATTTAAACGTGTCAAAAGGCGTTTGTAGATGCCATTAATATTCCTTTATATAATTTTCAAGCTGTAGAAAACACTGCAAGACCATTAGAATTATTTTGTACATGTTCATTTTCTCTCATTTCGTTTCATACTCAAACTAATTTAAACGTGTCAAAAGGCGTTTGTAGATGCTATTAATACTCTTTTATATAATTTTCAAACTGTAGAAAACACTGCAAAACCATTAGAATTATTTTGTACATTTTAATTTTCTCTCATTTCGTTTCATACTCAAACTAATTTAAACGTGTCAAAAGGCGTTTTTAGATGCCTTTAATACTCTTTTATATAATTTTCAAGCTGTAGAAAACACTGCAAGACCATTAGAATTATTTTGTACATTTTAATTTTCTCTCATTTCGTTTCATACTCAAACTAATTTAAACGTGGCAAAAGGCGTTTGTAGATGCTATTAATACTCTTTTATATAATTTTCAAGCTGTAGAAAACACTGCAAGACCATTAGAATTATTTTGTACATGTTAATTTTCTCTCATTTCGTTTCATACTCAAACTAATTTAAACGTGTCAAAAGGCGTTTGTAGATGCCATTAATATTCTTTTATATAATTTTCAAGCTGTAGAAAACACTGCAAGACCATTAGAATTATTTTGTACATTTTAATTTTCTCTCATTTCGATTCATACTCAAACTAATTTCAACGTGTCAAAAGGCGTTTGTAGATGCCATTTATATTCTTTTATATAATTTTCAAGCTGTAGAAAACACTGCAAGACTATTAGAATTATTTGGTACATGTTAATTTTCTCTCATTTCCTTTCACACTCAAACTAATTTAAACGTGTCAAAAGGCGTTTGTAGATGCCATTAATACTCTTTTATATAATTTTCAAGCTGTAGAAAACACTGCAAAACCATTAGAATGATTTTGTACATGTTAATTTTCTCTCATTTCGTTTCATACTCAAACTAATTTAAACGTGTCAAAAGGCGTTTGTAGATGCCATTAATATTCTTTTATATAATTTTCAAGCTGTAGAAAACACTGCAAAACCATGAGAATTATTTGGTACATGATAATTTTCTCTCATTTCGTTTCACACTCAAACTAATTTAAACGTGTCAAAAGGCGTTTGTAGATGCCATTAATACTCTTTTATTTAATTTTCAAGCTGTAGAAAACACTGCAAAACCATTAGAATGATTTTGTACATTTTAATTTTCTCTCATTTCGTTTCATACTCAAACTAATTTAAACGTGTCAAAAGGCGTTTGTAGATGCTATTAATACTCTTTTATATACTTTTCAAGCTGTAGAAAACACTGCAAGACCATTAGAATTATTTTGTACATTTGAATTTTCTCTCATTTCGATTCATACTCAAACTAATTTAAACGTGTCAAAAGGCGCTTGTAGATGCCATTTATATTCTTTTATATAATTTTCAAGCTGTAGAAAACACTGCAAAACCATGAGAATGATTTTGTACATTTTACTTTTCTCTCATTTCGTTTCATACTCAAACTAATTTAAACGTGTCAAATAGCGTTTGTAGTTTCCATTCATATTCTTTATATAATTTTCAAGCTGTAGAAAACACTGCAAAACCATTAGAATTATTTTGTACATGTTAATTTTCTCTCATTTCGTTTCATACTCAAACTAATTTAAACGTGTCAAAAGGCGTTTGTAGATGCCATTAATACTTTTTTATATAATTTTCAAGCTGTAGCAAACACTGCAAAACCATTAGAATGATTTTGTACATTTTAATTTTCTCTCATTTCGTTTCATTCTAAAACTAATTTAAACGTTTCAAAAGGCGTTTGTAGATGCCATTAATACTCTTTTATATAATTTTCAAGCTGTAGAAAACACTGCAAAACCATTAGAATGATTTTGTACATTTTAATTTTCTCTCATTTCGTTTGATACTCAAACTAATTTAAACGTGTCAAAATGCGTTTGTAGATGCTATTAATACTCTTTTATATAATTTTCAAGCTGTAGAAAACACTGCAAAACCAGTAGAATTATTTTGTACATGTTCATTTTCTCTCATTTCGTTTCATACTCAAACTAATTTAAACGTGTCAAAAGGCGTTTGTAGATGCCATTAATACTTTTTTATATAATTTTCAAGCTGTAGAAAACACTGCAAAACCATTAGAATGATTTTGTACATTTTAATTTTCTCTCATTTCGTTTCATACTCAAACTAATTTAAACGTGTCAAAAGGCGTTTGTAGATGCCATTAATACTTTTTTATATAATTTTCAAGCTGTAGAAAACACTGCAAAACCATTAGAATGATTTTGTACATTTTAATTTTCTCTCATTTCGTTTCATACTAAAACTAATTTAAACGTTTCAAAAGGCGTTTGTAGATGCCATTAATACTCTTTTATATAATTTTCAAGCTGTAGAAAACACTGCAAAACCATTAGAATGATTTTGTACATTTTAATTTTCTCTCATTTCGTTTCATACTCAAACTAATTTAAACGTGTCAAAAGGCGTTTGTAGATGCCATTAATACATTTTTATATAATTTTCAAGCTGTAGAAAACACTGCAAAACCATTAGAATGATTTTGTACATTTTAATTTTCTCTCATTTCGTTTCATACTAAAACTAATTTAAACGTTTCAAAAGGCGTTTGTAGATGCCATTAATACTCTTTTATTTAATTTTCAAGCTGTAGAAAACACTGCAAAACCATTAGAATGATTTTGTACATTTTAATTTTCTCTCATTTCGTTTCATACTCAAACTAATTTAAACGTGTCAAAAGGCGTTCGTAGATGCTATTAATACTCTTTTATATAATTTTCAAGCTGTAGAAAACACTGCAAGACCATTAGATTTATTTTGTACATTTGAATTTTCTCTCATTTCGATTCATACTCAAACTAATTTAAACGTGTCAAAAGGTGCTTGTAGATGCCATTTATATTCTTTTATATAATTTTCAAGCTGTAGAAAACACTATAAAACCATGAGAATGATTTTGTACATTTTACTTTTCTCTCATTTCGTTTCATACTCAAACTAATTTAAACGTGTCAAATAGCGTTTGTAGTTTCCATTCATATTCTTTATATAATTTTCAAGCTGTAGAAAACACTGCAAAACCATTAGAATTATTTTGTACATGTTAATTTACTCTCATTTCGTTTCATACTCAAACTAATTTAAACGTGTCAAAAGGCGTTTGTAGATGCCATTAATACTTTTTTATATAATTTTCAAGCTGTAGAAAACACTGCAAAACCATTAGAATGATTTTGTACATTTTAATTTTCTCTCATTTCGTTTCATTCTAAAACTAATTTAAACGTTTCAAAAGGCGTTTGTAGATGCCATTAATACTCTTTTATATAATTTTCAAGCTGTAGAAAACACTGCAAAACCATTAGAATGATTTTGTACATTTTAATTTTCTCTCATTTCGTTTCATACTCAAACTAATTTAAACGTGTCAAAAGGCGTTTGTAGATGCTATTAATACTCTTTTATATAATTTTCAAGCTGTAGAAAACACTGCAAAACCATTAGAATGATTTTGTACATTTTAATTTTCTCTCATTTCGTTTCATTCTAAAACTAATTTAAACGTTTCAAAAGGCGTTTGTAGATGCCATTAATACTCTTTTATATAATTTTCAAGCTGTAGAAAACACTGCAAAACCATTAGAATGATTTTGTACATTTTAATTTTCTCTCATTTCGTTTCATTCTAAAACTAATTTAAACGTTTCAAAAGGCGTTTGTAGATGCCATTAATACTCTTTTATATAATTTTCAAGCTGTAGAAAACACTGCAAAACCATTAGAATGATTTTGTACATTTTAATTTTCTCTCATTTCGTTTCATACTCAAACTAATTTAAACGTGTCAAAAGGCGTTTGTAGATGCCATTAATACTTTTTTATATAATTTTCAAGCTGTAGAAAACACTGCAAAACCATTAGAATGATTTTGTACATTTTAATTTTCTCTCATTTCGTTTCATACTAAAACTAATTTAAACGTTTCAAAAGACGTTTGTAGATGCCATTAATACTCTTTTATATAATTTTCAAGCTGTAGAAAACACTGCAAAACCATTAGAATGATTTTGTACATTTTAATTTTCTCTCATTTCGTTTCATACTCAAACTAATTTAAACGTATCAAAAGGCGTTTGTAGATGCCATTAATACTTTTTTATATAATTTTCAAGCTGTAGAAAACACTGCAAAACCATTAGAATGATTTTGTACATTTTAATTTTCTCTCATTTCGTTTCATACTAAAACTAATTTAAACGTGTCAAAAGGCGTTTGTAGATGCTATTAATACTCTTTTATATAATTTTCAAGCTGTAGAAAACACTGCAAAACCATTAGAATTATTTTGTACATGTTCATTTTCTCTCATTTCGTTTCATACTCAAACTAATTTAAACGTGTCAAAAGGCGTTTGTAGATGCCATTAATACTTTTTTATATAATTTTCAAGCTGTAGAAAACATACTAAAACTAATTTAAACGTTTCAAAAGGCGTTTGTAGATGCCATTAATACTCTTTTATATAATTTTCAAGCTGTAGAAAACACTGCAAAACCATTAGAATGATTTTGTACATTTTAATTTTCTCTCATTTCGTTTCATACTCAAACTAATTTAAACGTGTCAAAAGGCGTTTTTAGATGCTATTAATACTCTTTTATATAATTTTCAAGCTGTAGAAAACACTGCAAAACCATTAGAATGATTATGTACATTTTAATTTTCTCTCATTTCGTTTCATACTCAAACTAATTTAAACGTGTCAAAAGGCGTTTGTAGATGCTATTAATACTCTTTTATATAATTTTCAAGCTGTAGAAAACACTGCAAAACCATTAGAATTATTTTGTACACGTTCATTTTCTCTCATTTCGTTTCATACTCAAACTAATTTAAACGTGTCAAAAGGCGTTTGTAGATGCCATTAATACTTTTTTATATAATTTTCAAGCTGTAGAAAACACTGCAAAACCATTAGAATGATTTTGTACATTTTAATTTTCTCTCATTTCGTTTCATACTAAAACTAATTTAAACGTTTCAAAAGGCGTTTGTAGATGCCATTAATACTCTTTTATATAATTTTCAAGCTGTAGAAAACACTGCAAAACCATTAGAATGATTTTGTACATTTTAATTTTCTCTCATTTCGTTTCATACTCAAGCTAATTTAAACGTGTCAAAAGGCGTTTGTAGATGCCATTAATACTTTTTTATATAATTTTCAAGCTGTAGAAAACACTGCAAAACCATTAGAATGATTTTGTACATTTTAATTTTCTCTCATTTCGTTTCATACTAAAACTAATTTAGACGTTTCAAAAGGCGTTTGTAGATGCCATTAATACTCTTTTATATAATTTTCAAGCTGTAGAAAACACTGCAAAACCATTAGAATGATTTTGTACATTTTAATTTTCTCTCATTTCGTTTCATACTCAAACTAATTTAAACGTGTCAAAAGGCGTTTGTAGATGCTATTAATACTCTTTTATATGATTTTCAAGCTGTAGAAAACACTGCAAAACCATTAGAATTATTTTGTACATGTTCATTTTCTCACATTTCGTTTCATACTCATACTAATTTAAACGTGTCAAAAGGCGTTTGTAGATGCCATTAATACTTTTTTATATAATTTTCAAGCTGTAGAAAACACTGCAAAACCATTAGAATGATTTTGTACATTTTAATTTTCTCTCATTTCGTTTCATACTAAAACTAATTTAAACGTTTCAAAAGGCGTTTGTAGATGCCATTAATACTCTTTTATATAATTTTCAAGCTGTAGAAAACACTGCAAAAGCATTAGAATGATTTTGTACATTTTAATTTTCTCTCATTTCGTTTCATACTCAAACTAATTTAAACGTGTCAAAAGGCGTTTGTAGATGCTATTAATACTTTTTTATATAATTTTCAAGCTGTCGAAAACACTGCAAAACCATTAGAATGATTTTGTACATTTTAATTTTCTCTCATTTCGTTTCATACTAAAACTAATTTAAACGTTTCAAAAGGCGTTTGTAGATGCCATTAATACTCTTTTATATAATTTTCAAGCTGTAGAAAACACTGCAAAACCATTAGAATGATTTTGTACATTTTAATTTTCTCTCATTTCGTTTCATACTCAAACTAATTTAAACGTGTCAAAAGGCGTTTGTAGATGCCATTAATACTTTTTTATATAATTTTCAAGCTGTAGAAAACACTGCAAAACCATTAGAATGATTTTGTACATTTTAATTTTCTCTCATTTCGTTTCATACTAAAACTAATTTAAACGTGTCAAAAGGCGTTTGTAGATGCTATTAATACTCTTTTATATAATTTTCAAGCTGTAGAAAACACTGCAAAACCATTAGAATTATTTTGTACATGTTCATTTTCTCTCATTTCGTTTCATACTCAAACTAATTTAAACGTGTCAAAAGGCGTTTGTAGATGCCATTAATACTTTTTTATATAATTTTCAAGCTGTAGAAAACACTGCAAAGCCATTAGAATGATTTTGTACATTTTAATTTTCTCTCATTTCGTTTCATACTAAAACTAATTTAAACGTTTCAAAAGGCGTTTGTAGATGCCATTAATACTCTTTTATATAATTTTCAAGCTGTAGAAAACACTGCAAAACCATTAGAATGATTTTGTACATTTTAATTTTCTCTCATTTCGTTTCATACTCAAACTAATTTAAACGTGTCAAAAGGCGTTTTTAGATGCTATTAATACTCTTTTATATAATTTTCAAGCTGTAGAAAACACTGCAAAACCATTAGAATGATTATGTACATTTTAATTTTCTCTCATTTCGTTTCATACTCAAACTAATTTAAACGTGTCAAAAGGCGTTTGTAGATGCTATTAATACTCTTTTATATAATTTTCTAGCTGTAGAAAACACTGCAAAACCATTAGAATTATTTTGTACACGTTCATTTTCTCTCATTTCGTTTCATACTCAAACTAATTTAAACGTGTCAAAAGGCGTTTGTAGATGCCATTAATACTTTTTTATATAATTTTCAAGCTGTAGAAAACACTGCAAAACCATTAGAATGATTTTGTACATTTTAATTTTCTCTCATTTCGTTTCATACTAAAACTAATTTAAACGTTTCAAAAGGCGTTTGTAGATGCCATTAATACTCTTTTATATAATTTTCAAGCTGTAGAAAACACTGCAAAACCATTAGAATGATTTTGTACATTTTAATTTTCTCTCATTTCGTTTCATACTCAAGCTAATTTAAACGTGTCAAAAGGCGTTTGTAGATGCCATTAATACTTTTTTATATAATTTTCAAGCTGTAGAAAACACTGCAAAACCATTAGAATGATTTTGTACATTTTAATTTTCTCTCATTTCGTTTCATACTAAAACTAATTTAAACGTTTCAAAAGGCGTTTGTAGATGCCATTAATACTCTTTTATATAATTTTCAAGCTGTAGAAAACACTGCAAAACCATTAGAATGATTTTGTACATTTTAATTTTCTCTCATTTCGTTTCATACTCAAACTAATTTAAACGTGTCAAAAGGCGTTTGTAGATGCTATTAATACTCTTTTATATAATTTTCAAGCTGTAGAAAACACTGCAAAACCATTAGAATTATTTTGTACATGTTTATTTTCTCACATTTCGTTTCATACTCAAATTAATTTAAACGTGTCAAAAGGCGTTTGTAGATGCCATTAATACTTTTTTATATAATTTTCAAGCTGTAGAAAACACTGCAAAACCATTAGAATGATTTTGTACATTTTAATTTTCTCTCATTTCGTTTCATACTAAAACTAATTTAAACGTGTCAAAAGGCGTTTGTAGATGCCATTAATATTTTTTTATATAATTTTCAAGCTGTAGAAAACACTGCAAAACCATTAGAATGATTTTGTACATTTTAATTTTCTCTCATTTTGTTTCATACTCAAACTAATTTAAACGTGTCAAAAGGCGTTTGTAGATGCTATTAATACTCTTTTATATAATTTTCAAGCTGTAGAAAACACTGCAAAACCATTAGAATGATTTTGTACATTTTAATTTTCTCTCATTTCGTTTCATACTAAAACTAATTTAAACGTTTCAAAAGGCGTTTGTAGATGCCGTTAATACTCTTTTATATAATTTTCAAGCTGTAGAAAACACTGCAAAACCATTAGAATGATTTTGTACATTTTAATTTTCTCTCATTTCGTTTCATACTCAAACTAATTTAAACGTGTCAAAAGGCGTTTGTAGATGCTATTAATACTCTTTTATATAATTTTCAAGCTGTAGAAAACACTGCAAAACCATTAGAATTATTTTGTACATGTTCATTTTCTCACATTTCGTTTCATACTCAAACTAATTTAAACGTGTCAAAAGGCGTTTGTAGATGCCATTAATACTTTTTTATATAATTTTCAAGCTGTAGAAAACACTGCAAAACCATTAGAATGATTTTGTACATTTTAATTTTCTCTCATTTCGTTTCATACTAAAACTAATTTAAACGTTTCAAAAGGCGTTTGTAGATGCCATTAATACTCTTTTATATCATTTTCAAGCTGTAGAAAACACTGCAAAACCATTAGAATGATTTTGTACATTTTAATTTTTTCTCATTTCGTTTCATACTCAAACTAATTTAAACGTGTCAAAAGGCGTTTGTAGATGCCATTAATACTTTTTTATATAATTTTCAAGCTGTCGAAAACACTGCAAAACCATTAGAATGATTTTGTACATTTTAATTTTCTCTCATTTCGTTTCATACTAAAACTAATTTAAACGTTTCAAAAGGCGTTTGTAGATGCCATTAATACTCTTTTATATAATTTTCAAGCTGTAGAAAACACTGCAAAACCATTAGAATGATTTTGTACATTTTAATTTTCTCTCATTTCGTTTCATACTCAAACTAATTTAAACGTGTCAAAAGGCGTTTGTAGATGCCATTAATACTTTTTTATATAATTTTCAAGCTGTAGAAAACACTGCAAAACCATTAGAATGATTTTGTACATTTTAATTTTCTCTCATTTCGTTTCATACTAAAACTAATTTAAACGTGTCAAAAGGCGTTTGTAGATGCTATTAATACTCTTTTATATAATTTTCAAGCTTTAGAAAACACTGCAAAACCATTAGAATTATTTTGTACATGTTCATTTTCTCTCATTTCGTTTCATACTCAAACTAATTTAAACGTGTCAAAAGGCGTTTGTAGATGCCATTAATACTTTTTTATATAAATTTCAAGCTGTAGAAAACACTGCAAAACCATTAGAATGATTTTGTACATTTTAATTTTCTCTCATTTCGTTTCATACTAAAACTAATTTAAACGTTTCAAAAGGCGTTTGTAGATGCCATTAATACTCTTTTATATAATTTTCAAGCTGTAGAAAACACTGCAAAACCATTAGAATGATTTTGTACATTTTAATTTTCTCTCATTTCGTTTCATACTCAAACTAATTTAAACGTGTCAAAAGGCGTTTGTAGATGCCATTAATACATTTTTATATAATTTTCAAGCTGTAGAAAACACTGCAAAACCATTAGAATGATTTTGTACATTTTAATTTTCTCTCATTTCGTTTCATACTAAAACTAATTTAAACGTTTCAAAAGGCGTTTGTAGATGCCATTAATACTCTTTTATATAATTTTCAAGCTGTAGAAAACACTGCAAAACCATTAGAATGATTTTGTACATTTTAATTTTCTCTCATTTCGTTTCATACTCAAACTAATTTAAACGTGTCAAAAGGCGTTTGTAGATGCTATTAATACTCTTTTATATAATTTTCAAGCTGTAGAAAACACTGCAAAACCATTAGAATTATTTTGTACATGTTCATTTTCTCACATTTCGTTTCATACTCAAACTAATTTAAACGTGTCAAAAGGCGTTTGTAGATGCCATTAATACTTTTTTATATAATTTTCAAGCTGTAGAAAACACTGCAAAACCATTAGAATGATTTTGTACATTTTAATTTTCTCTCATTTCGTTTCATACTAAAACTAATTTAAACGTTTCAAAAGGCGTTTGTAGATGCCATTAATACTCTTTTATGTCATTTTCAAGCTGTAGAAAACACTGCAAAACCATTAGAATGATTTTGTACATTTTAATTTTTTCTCATTTCGTTTCATACTCAAACTAATTTAAACGTGTCAAAAGGCGTTTGTAGATGCCATTAATACTTTTTTATATAATTTTCAAGCTGTCGAAAACACTGCAAAACCATTAGAATGATTTTGTACATTTTAATTTTCTCTCATTTCGTTTCATACTAAAACTAATTTAAACGTTTCAAAAGGCGTTTGTAGATGCCATTAATACTCTTTTATATAATTTTCAAGCTGTAGAAAACACTGCAAAACCATTAGAATGATTTTGTACATTTTAATTTTCTCTCATTTCGTTTCATACTCAAACTAATTTAAACGTGTCAAAAGGCGTTTGTAGATGCCATTAATACTTTTTTATATAATTTTCAAGCTGTAGAAAACACTGCAAAACCATTAGAATGATTTTGTACATTTTAATTTTCTCTCATTTCGTTTCATACTAAAACTAATTTAAACGTGTCAAAAGGCGTTTGTAGATGCTATTAATACTCTTTTATATAATTTTCAAGCTCTAGAAAACACTGCAAAACCATTAGAATTATTTTGTACATGTTCATTTTCTCTCATTTCGTTTCATACTCAAACTAATTTAAACGTGTCAAAAGGCGTTTGTAGATGCCATTAATACTTTTTTATATAATTTTCAAGCTGTAGAAAACACTGCAAAACCATTAGAATGATTTTGTACATTTTAATTTTCTCTCATTTCGTTTCATACTAAAACTAATTTAAACGTTTCAAAAGGCGTTTGTAGATGCCATTAATACTCTTTTATATAATTTTCAAGCTGTAGAAAACACTGCAAAACCATTAGAATGATTTTGTACATTTTAATTTTCTCTCATTTCGTTTCATACTCAAACTAATTTAAACGTGTCAAAAGGCGTTTGTAGATGCCATTAATACATTTTTATAAAATTTTCAAGCTGTAGAAAACACTGCAAAACCATTAGAATGATTTTGTACATTTTAATTTTCTCTCATTTCGTTTCATACTAAAACTAATTTAAACGTTTCAAAAGGCGTTTGTAGATGCCATTAATACTCTTTTATATAATTTTCAAGCTGTAGAAAACACTGCAAAACCATTAGAATGATTTTGTACATTTTAATTTTCTCTCATTTCGTTTCATACTCAAACTAATTTAAACGTGTCAAAAGGCGTTTGTAGATGCCATTAATACTTTTTTATATAATTTTCAAGCTGTAGAAAACACTGCAAAACCATTAGAATGATTTTGTACATTTTAATTTTCTCTCATTTCGTTTCATACTAAAACTAATTTAAACGTTTCAAAAGGCGTTTGTAGATGCCATTAATACTCTTTTATATAATTTTCAAGCTGTAGAAAACACTGCAAAACCATTAGAATGATTTTGTACATTTTAATTTTCCCTCATTTCGTTTCATACTCAAACTAATTTAAACGTGTCAAAAGGCGTTTGTAGATGCCATTAATACTTTTTTATATAATTTTCAAGCTGTAGAAAACACTGCAAAACCATTAGAATGATTTTGTACATTTTAATTTTCTCTCATTTCGTTTCATACTAAAACTAATTTAAACGTTTCAAAAGGCGTTTGTAGATGCCATTAATACTCTTTTATATAATTTTCAAGCTGTAGAAAACACTGCAAAACCATTAGAATGATTTTGTACATTTTAATTTTCTCTCATTTCGTTTCATACTCAAACTAATTTAAACGTGTCAAAAGGCGTTTGTAGATGCCATTAATACTTTTTTATATAATTTTCAAGCTGTAGAAAACACTGCAAAACCATTAGAATGATTTTGTACATTTTAATTTTCTCTCATTTCGTTTCATACTAAAACTAATTTAAACGTTTCAAAAGGCGTTTGTAGATGCCATTAATACTCTTTTATATAATTTTCAAGCTGTAGAAAACACTGCAAAACCATTAGAATGATTTTGTACATTTTAATTTTCTCTCATTTCGTTTCATACTCAAACTAATTTAAACGTGTCAAAAGGCGTTTGTAGATGCCATTAATACTTTTTTATATAATTTTCAAGCTGTAGAAAACACTGCAAAACCATTAGAATGATTTTGTACATTTTAATTTTCTCTTATTTCGTTTCATACTAAAACTAATTTAAACGTGTCAAAAGGCGTTTGTAGATGCTATTAATACTCTTTTATATAATTTTCAAGCTGTAGAAAACACTGCAAAACCATTTGAATTATTTTGTACATGTTCATTTTCTCTCATTTCGTTTCATACTCAAACTAATTTAAACGTGTCAAAAGGCGTTTGTAGATGCCATTAATACTTTTATATATAATTTTCAAGCTGTAGAAAACACTGCAAAACCATTAGAATGATTTTGTACATTTTAATTTTCTCTCATTTCGTTTCATACTAAAACTAATTTAAACGTGTCAAAAGGCGTTTGTAGATGCTGTTAATACTTTTTTATATAATTTTCAAGCTGTAGAAAACACTGCAAAACCATTAGAATTATTTTGTACATGTTCATTTTCTCTCATTTCGTTTCATACTAAAACTAATTTAAACGTGTCAAAAGGCGTTTGTAGATGCCATTAATACTCTTTTATATAATTTTCAAGCTGTAGAAAACACTGCAAAACCATTAGAATGATTTTGTACATTTTAATTTTCTCTCATTTCGTTTCATACTCAAACTAATTTAAACGTGTCAAAAGGCGTTTGTAGATGCTATTAATACTCTTTTATATAATTTTCAAGCTGTAGAAAACACTGCAAGACCATTAGAATTATTTTGTACATGTTCATTTTCTCTCATTTCGTTTCATACTCAAACTAATTTAAACGTTTCAAAAGGCGTTTGTAGATGCCATTAATATTCTTTTATATAATTTTCAAGCTGTAGAAAACACTGCAAGACCATTAGAATTATTTTGTACATTTTAATTTTCTCTCATTTTGTTTCATACTCAAACTAATTTAAACGTGTCAAAAGGCGTTTATAGATGCTATTAATACTGTTTTATATAATTTTCAAGCTGTACAAAACTCTGCAAGACCATTAGAATTATTTTGTACATGTTAATTTTCTCTCATTTCGTTTCATACTCAAACTAATTTAAACGTGTCAAAAGGCGTTTTTAGATGCCATTAATACTCTTTTATATAATTTTCAAGCTGTAGAAAACACTGCAAAACCATTAGAATTATTTTGTACATTTTAATTTTCTCTCATTTCGTTTCATACTCAAACTAATTTAAACGTGTCAAAGGCGTTTGTAGATGTTATTAATACTCTTTTATATAATTTTCAAGCTGTAGAAAACACTGCAAGACCATTAGAATTATTTTGTACATGTTCATTTTCTCTCATTTTGTTTCATACTCAACCTAATTTAAACGTGTCAAAAGGCGTTTGTAGATGCCATTAATATTCTTTTATATAATTTTCAAGCTGTAGAAAACACTGCAAGACCATTAGAATTATTTTGTACATGTTCATTTTCTCTCATTTCGTTTCATACTCAAACCAATTTAAACGTGTCAAAAGGCGTTTTTAAAAGCCTTTAATACTCTTTTATATAATTTTCAAGCTGTAGAAAACACTGCAAGACCATTAGAATTATTTTGTACATTTTAATTTTATCTCATTTCGTTTCATACTCAAACTAATTTAAACGTGTCAAAAGGCGTTTGTAGATGCTATTAATACTCTTTTATATAATTTTCAAGCTGTAGAAAACACTGCAAGACCATTAGAATTATTTTGTACATTTTAATTTTCTCTCATTTCGTTTCATACTCAAACTAATTTAAACGTGTCAAAAGGCGTTTGTAGATGCCATTAATACTCTTATATATAATTTCCAAGCTGTAGAAAACACTGCAAAACCATTAGAATTATTTTGTACATTTTAATTTTCTCTCATTTTGTTTCATACTTAAACTAATTTAAACGTGTCAAAAGGCGTTTGTAGATGCCATTAATATTCTTTTATATAATTTTCAAGCTGTAGAAAACACTGCAAGACCATTAGAATTATTTTGTACATGTTCATTTTCTCTCATTTCGTTTCATACTCAAACTAATTTAAACGTGTCAAAAGGCGTTTGTAGATGCTATTAATACTCTTTTATATAATTTTCAAACTGTAGAAAACACTGCAAAACCATTAGAATTATTTTGTACATTTTAATTTTCTCTCATTTCGTTTCATACTCAAACTAATTTAAACGTGTCAAAAGGCGTTTTTAGATGCCTTTAATACTCTTTTATATAATTTTCAAGCTGTAGAAAACACTGCAAGACCATTAGAATTATTTTGTACATTTTAATTTTCTCTCATTTCGTTTCATACTCAAACTAATTTAAACGTGGCAAAAGGCGTTTGTAGATGCTATTAATACTCTTTTATATAATTTTCAAGCTGTAGAAAACACTGCAAGACCATTAGAATTATTTTGTACATGTTAATTTTCTCTCATTTCGTTTCATACTCAAACTAATTTAAACGTGTCAAAAGGCGTTTGTAGATGCCATTAATATTCTTTTATATAATTTTCAAGCTGTAGAAAACACTGCAAGACCATTAGAATTATTTTGTACATTTTAATTTTCTCTCATTTCGATTCATACTCAAACTAATTTCAACGTGTCAAAAGGCGTTTGTAGATGCCATTTATATTCTTTTATATAATTTTCAAGCTGTAGAAAACACTGCAAGACTATTAGAATTATTTGGTACATGTTAATTTTCTCTCATTTCCTTTCACACTCAAACTAATTTAAACGTGTCAAAAGGCGTTTGTAGATGCCATTAATACTCTTTTATATAATTTTCAAGCTGTAGAAAACACTGCAAAACCATTAGAATGATTTTGTACATGTTAATTTTCTCTCATTTCGTTTCATACTCAAACTAATTTAAACGTGTCAAAAGGCGTTTGTAGATGCCATTAATACCCTTTTATTTAATTTTCAAGCTGTAGAAAACACTGCAAAACCATTAGAATGATTTTGTACATTTTCATTTTCTCTCATTTCGTTTCATACTCAAACTAATTTAAACGTGTCAAAAGGCGTTTGTAGATGCTATTAATACTCTTTTATATAATTTTCAAGCTGTAGAAAACACTGCAAGACCATTAGAATTATTTTGTACATTTGAATTTTCTCTCATTTCGATTCATACTCAAACTAATTTAAACGTGTCAAAAGGCGCTTGTAGATGCCATTTATATTCTTTTATATAATTTTCAAGCTGTAGAAAACACTGCAAAACCATGAGAATGATTTTGTACATTTTACTTTTCTCTCATTTCGTTTCATACTCAAACTAATTTAAACGTGTCAAATAGCGTTTGTAGTTTCCATTCATATTCTTTATATAATTTTCAAGCTGTAGAAAACACTGCAAAACCATTAGAATTATTTTGTACATGTTAATTTTCTCTCATTTCGTTTCATACTCAAACTAATTTAAACGTGTCAAAAGGCGTTTGTAGATGCCATTAATACTTTTTTATATAATTTTCAAGCTGTAGCAAACACTGCAAAACCATTAGAATGATTTTGTACATTTTAATTTTCTCTCATTTCGTTTCATTCTAAAACTAATTTAAACGTTTCAAAAGGCGTTTGTAGATGCCATTAATACTCTTTTATATAATTTTCAAGCTGTAGAAAACACTGCAAAACCATTAGAATGATTTTGTACATTTTAATTTTCTCTCATTTCGTTTGATACTCAAACTAATTTAAACGTGTCAAAATGCGTTTGTAGATGCTATTCATACTCTTTTATATAA
The DNA here is from genome assembly GCA_940337035.1 of Agriotes lineatus. Taxonomy (NCBI): domain Eukaryota; kingdom Metazoa; phylum Arthropoda; class Insecta; order Coleoptera; family Elateridae; genus Agriotes; species Agriotes lineatus. The sequence goes on from CALNHX010004404.1 coordinate 41,345, forward strand.
TTTTCAAGCTGTAGAAAACACTGCAAAACCAGTAGAATTATTTTGTACATGTTCATTTTCTCTCATTTCGTTTCATACTCAAACTAATTTAAACGTGTCAAAAGGCGTTTGTAGATGCCATTAATACTTTTTTATATAATTTTCAAGCTGTAGAAAACACTGCAAAACCATTAGAATGATTTTGTACATTTTAATTTTCTCTCATTTCGTTTCATACTCAAACTAATTTAAACGTGTCAAAAGGCGTTTGTAGATGCCATTAATACTTTTTTATATAATTTTCAAGCTGTAGAAAACACTGCAAAACCATTAGAATGATTTTGTACATTTTAATTTTCTCTCATTTCGTTTCATACTAAAACTAATTTAAACGTTTCAAAAGGCGTTTGTAGATGCCATTAATACTCTTTTATATAATTTTCAAGCTGTAGAAAACACTGCAAAACCATTAGAATGATTTTGTACATTTTAATTTTCTCTCATTTCGTTTCATACTCAAACTAATTTAAACGTGTCAAAAGGCGTTTGTAGATGCCATTAATACATTTTTATATAATTTTCAAGCTGTAGAAAACACTGCAAAACCATTAGAATGATTTTGTACATTTTAATTTTCTCTCATTTCGTTTCATACTAAAACTAATTTAAACGTTTCAAAAGGCGTTTGTAGATGCCATTAATACTCTTTTATATAATTTTCAAGCTGTAGAAAACACTGCAAAACCATTAGAATGATTTTGTACATTTTAATTTTCTCTCATTTCGTTTCATACTCAAACTAATTTAAACGTGTCAAAAGGCGTTTGTAGATGCCATTAATACTTTTTTATATAATTTTCAAGCTGTAGAAAACACTGCAAAACCATTAGAATGATTTTGTACATTTTAATTTTCTCTCATTTCGTTTCATACTAAAACTAATTTAAACGTTTCAAAAGGCGTTTGTAGATGCCATTAATACTCTTTTATATAATTTTCAAGCTGTAGAAAACACTGCAAAACCATTAGAATGATTTTGTACATTTTAATTTTCTCTCATTTCGTTTCATACTCAAACTAATTTAAACGTGTCAAAAGGCGTTTGTAGATGCCATTAATACTTTTTTATATAATTTTCAAGCTGTAGAAAACACTGCAAAACCATTAGAATGATTTTGTACATTTTAATTTTCTCTCATTTCGTTTCATACTCAAACTAATTTAAACGTGTCAAAAGGCGTTTGTAGATGCCATTAATACTTTTTTATATAATTTTCAAGCTGTAGAAAACACTGCAAAACCATTAGAATGATTTTGTACATTTTAATTTTCTCTCATTTCGTTTCATACTAAAACTAATTTAAACGTTTCAAAAGGCGTTTGTAGATGCCATTAATACTCTTTTATATAATTTTCAAGCTGTAGAAAACACTGCAAAACCATTTGAATGATTTTGTACATTTTAATTTTCTCTCATTTCGTTTCATACTCAAACTAATTTAAACGTGTCAAAAGGCGTTTGTAGATGCCATTAATACTTTTTTATATAATTTTCAAGCTGTAGAAAACACTGCAAAACCATTAGAATGATTTTGTACATTTTAATTTTCTCTCATTTCGTTTCATACTAAAACTAATTTAAACGTGTCAAAAGGCGTTTGTAGATGCTATTAATACTCTTTTATATAATTTTTAAGCTGTAGAAAACACTGCAAAACCATTTGAATTATTTTGTACATGTTCATTTTCTCTCATTTCGTTTCATACTCAAACTAATTTAAACGTGTCAAAAGGCGTTTGTAGATGCCATTAATACTTTTTTATATAATTTTCAAGCTGTAGAAAACACTGCAAAACCGTTAGAATGATTTTGTACATTTTAATTTTCTCTCATTTAGTTTCATACTAAAACTAATTTAAACGTGTCAAAAGGCGTTTGTAGATGCTATTAATACTCTTTTATATAATTTTCAAGCTGTAGAAAACACTGCAAAACCATTAGAATTATTTTGTACATGTTCAATTTCTCTCATTTCGTTTCATACTAAAACTAATTTAAACGTGTCAAAAGGCGTTTGTAGATGCCATTAATACTCTTTTATATAATTTTCAAGCTGTAGAAAACACTGCAAAACCATTAGAATGATTTTGTACATTTTAATTTTCTCTCATTTCGTTTCATACTCAAACTAATTTAAACGTGTCAAAAGGCGTTTGTAGATGCCATTAATACTCTTTTATATAATTTTCAAGCTGTAGAAAACACTGCAAAACCATTAGAATGATTTTGTACATTTTAATTTTCTCTCATTTCGTTTCATACTAAAACTAATTTAAACGTTTCAAAAGGCGTTTGTAGATGCCATTAATACTCTTTTATATAATTTTCAAGCTGTAGAAAACACTGCAAAACCATTAGAATGATTTTGTACATTTTAATTTTCTCTCATTTCGTTTCATACTCAAACTAATTTAATAATAATAATAATAATAATAATAATATTTATTTGCCTTTAGGATCATAAAAAAATGACATAGACACGTCAATATAACCAGATTACAAATGGTACAAAACAATAACATGTAGGTATAAAATCTGTCACTTAACAAATTCACGTACATCATAAAAGCATTTGGCGATTAGAAAATTTCTTAAATTACGCTTAAAGCTGATTACATTTTGAACGGCTTTTAAATTCGCAGGTAAAGCATTGAAAATTTTTATCGCTGAGTACACAGGTGAGCGTTCAAACATCGCGGTTCTATGACCGGGTATAGATAACATATCACCACCTCTGGTCGAATAACTATGAAAGTCATTATTTTTAAGAAACTTATGTTTGTTATTATACACATACAAAGCTGATTTGTAGATTAAGATACAAGGAAGTGTTAAAATATTATTAGTAGCAAAATATGTTTTACAAGATGACCTTGCACAAATATTAAAAATAAGACGAAGTATACGTTTCTGTATGATAAAAACACGCTTCCAAGTAGCAGCCTTACCCCACAGTATAATATTATAAGACAAAAAAGGGAATACATAAGCATAATAAATAGTAATTAATGCATTTACATTAAGGGTGGATTTTAATTGTAATAATAAGAAATACGAGATATTTAATTTCTTACAAACACTCTCAATTTGTTTATTCCAACACAGGTCCCCATCCAGGTAGCAGCCAAGAAATTTGGTGTCGTTATCAACTATGTTATTTAAAACACTCCGACTTTTCCCAAAGTAAACACAGACGGTCTTATTATCATTTAATAAAAGCTTATTTTTGTCACACCAGTTTAGAAATCACTTTTAGTTAAATTTATATTAACTGATAGTTCACTCAGATTGCTACCACTAGCAATAATTGTTGTGTCGTCAGCGTAATTGATGACATCTCCTGATTACGTGTCAAAAGGCGTTTGTAGATGCCATTAATACTTTTTTATATAATTTTCAAGCTGTAGAAAACACTGCAAAACCATTAGAATGATTTTGTACATTTTAATTTTCTCTCATTTCGTTTCATACTAAAACTAATTTAAACGTTTCAAAAGGCGTTTGTAGATGCCATTAATACTCTTTTATATAATTTTCAAGCTGTAGAAAACACTGCAAAACCATTAGAATGATTTTGTACATTTTAATTTTCTCTCATTTCGTTTCATACTCAAACTAATTTAAACGTGTCAAAAGGCGTTTGTAGATGCCATTAATACTTTTTTATATAATTTTCAAGCTGTAGAAAACACTGCAAAACCATTAGAATGATTTTGTACATTTTAATTTTCTCTTATTTCGTTTCATACTAAAACTAATTTAAACGTGTCAAAAGGCGTTTGTAGATGCTATTAATACTCTTTTATATAATTTTCAAGCTGTAGAAAACACTGCAAAACCATTTGAATTATTTTGTACATGTTCATTTTCTCTCATTTCGTTTCATACTCAAACTAATTTAAACGTGTCAAAAGGCGTTTGTAGATGCCATTAATACTTTTTTATATAATTTTCAAGCTGTAGAAAACACTGCAAAACCATTAGAATGATTTTGTACATTTTAATTTTCTCTCATTTCGTTTCATACTAAAACTAATTTAAACGTGTCAAAAGGCGTTTGTAGATGCTGTTAATACTTTTTTATATAATTTTCAAGCTGTAGAAAACACTGCAAAACCATTAGAATTATTTTGTACATGTTCATTTTCTCTCATTTCGTTTCATACTAAAACTAATTTAAACGTGTCAAAAGGCGTTTGTAGATGCCATTAATACTCTTTTATATAATTTTCAAGCTGTAGAAAACACTGCAAAACCATTAGAATGATTTTGTACATTTTAATTTTCTCTCATTTCGTTTCATACTCAAACTAATTTAAACGTGTCAAAAGGCGTTTGTAGATGCTATTAATACTCTTTTATATAATTTTCAAGCTGTAGAAAACACTGCAAGACCATTAGAATTATTTTGTACATGTTCATTTTCTCTCATTTCGTTTCATACTCAAACTAATTTAAACGTTTCAAAAGGCGTTTGTAGATGCCATTAATATTCTTTTATATAATTTTCAAGCTGTAGAAAACACTGCAAGACCATTAGAATTATTTTGTACATTTTAATTTTCTCTCATTTTGTTTCATACTCAAACTAATTTAAACGTGTCAAAAGGCGTTTATAGATGCTATTAATACTGTTTTATATAATTTTCAAGCTGTACAAAACTCTGCAAGACCATTAGAATTATTTTGTACATGTTAATTTTCTCTCATTTCGTTTCATACTCAAACTAATTTAAACGTGTCAAAAGGCGTTTTTAGATGCCATTAATACTCTTTTATATAATTTTCAAGCTGTAGAAAACACTGCAAAACCATTAGAATTATTTTGTACATTTTAATTTTCTCTCATTTCGTTTCATACTCAAACTAATTTAAACGTGTCAAAAGGCGTTTGTAGATGCCATTAATATTCTTTTATATAATTTTCAAGCTGTAGAAAACACTGCAAGACCATTAGAATTATTTTGTACATGTTCATTTTCTCTCATTTCGTTTCATACTCAACCTAATTTAAACGTGTCAAAAGGCGTTTGTAGATGCCATTAATATTCTTTTATATAATTTTCAAGCTGTAGAAAACACTGCAAGACCATTAGAATTATTTTGTACATGTTCATTTTCTCTCATTTCGTTTCATACTCAAACCAATTTAAACGTGTCAAAAGGCGTTTTTAAAAGCCTTTAATACTCTTTTATATAATTTTCAAGCTGTAGAAAACACTGCAAGACCATTAGAATTATTTTGTACATTTTAATTTTCTCTCATTTCGTTTCATACTCAAACTAATTTAAACGTGTCAAAAGGCGTTTGTAGATGCTATTAATACTCTTTTATATAATTTTCAAGCTGTAGAAAACACTGCAAGACCATTAGAATTATTTTGTACATTTTAATTTTCTCTCATTTCGTTTCATACTCAAACTAATTTAAACGTGTCAAAAGGCGTTTGTAGATGCCATTAATACTCTTATATATAATTTCCAAGCTGTAGAAAACACTGCAAAACCATTAGAATTATTTTGTACATTTTAATTTTCTCTCATTTTGTTTCATACTTAAACTAATTTAAACGTGTCAAAAGGCGTTTGTAGATGCCATTAATATTCTTTTATATAATTTTCAAGCTGTAGAAAACACTGCAAGACCATTAGAATTATTTTGTACATGTTCATTTTCTCTCACTTCGTTTCATACTCAAACTAATTTAAACGTGTCAAAAGGCGTTTGTAGATGCTATTAATACTCTCTTATATAATTTTCAAACTGTAGAAAACACTGCAAAACCATTAGAATTATTTTGTACATTTTAATTTTCTCTCATTTCGTTTCATACTCAAACTAATTTAAACGTGTCAAAAGGCGTTTTTAGATGCCTTTAATACTCTTTTATATAATTTTCAAGCTGTAGAAAACACTGCAAGACCATTAGAATTATTTTGTACATTTTAATTTTCTCTCATTTCGTTTCATACTCAAACTAATTTAAACGTGGCAAAAGGCGTTTGTAGATGCTATTAATACTCTTTTATATAATTTTCAAGCTGTAGAAAACACTGCAAGACCATTAGAATTATTTTGTGCATGTTAATTTTCTCTCATTTCGTTTCATACTCAAACTAATTTAAACGTGTCAAAAGGCGTTTGTAGATGCCATTAATATTCTTTTATATAATTTTCAAGCTGTAGAAAACACTGCAAGACCATTAGAATTATTTTGTACATTTTAATTTTCTCTCATTTCGATTCATACTCAAACTAATTTCAACGTGTCAAAAGGCGTTTGTAGATGCCATTTATATTCTTTTATATAATTTTCAAGCTGTAGAAAACACTGCAAGACTATTAGAATTATTTGGTACATGTTAATTTTCTCTCATTTCCTTTCACACTCAAACTAATTTAAACGTGTCAAAAGGCGTTTGTAGATGCCATTAATACTCTTTTATATAATTTTCAAGCTGTAGAAAACACTGCAAAACCATTAGAATGATTTTGTACATGTTAATTTTCTCTCATTTCGTTTCATACTCAAACTAATTTAAACGTGTCAAAAGGCGTTTGTAGATGCCATTAATATTCTTTTATATAATTTTCAAGCTGTAGAAAACACTGCAAAACCATGAGAATTATTTGGTACATGATAATTTTCTCTCATTTCGTTTCACACTCAAACTAATTTAAACGTGTCAAAAGGCGTTTGTAGATGCCATTAATACTCTTTTATTTAATTTTCAAGCTGTAGAAAACACTGCAAAACCATTAGAATGATTTTGTACATTTTAATTTTCTCTCATTTCGTTTCATACTCAAACTAATTTAAACGTGTCAAAAGGCGTTTGTAGATGCTATTAATACTCTTTTATATAATTTTCAAGCTGTAGAAAACACTGCAAGACCATTAGAATTATTTTGTACATTTGAATTTTCTCTCATTTCGATTCATACTCAAACTAATTTAAACGTGTCAAAAGGCGCTTGTAGATGCCATTTATATTCTTTTATATAATTTTCAAGCTGTAGAAAACACTGCAAAACCATGAGAATGATTTTGTACATTTTACTTTTCTCTCATTTCGTTTCATACTCAAACTAATTTAAACGTGTCAAATAGCGTTTGTAGTTTCCATTCATATTCTTTATATAATTTTCAAGCTGTAGAAAACACTGCAAAACCATTAGAATTATTTTGTACATGTTAATTTTCTCTCATTTCGTTTCATACTCAAACTAATTTAAACGTGTCAAAAGGCGTTTGTAGATGCCATTAATACTTTTTTATATAATTTTCAAGCTGTAGCAAACACTGCAAAACCATTAGAATGATTTTGTACATTTTAATTTTCTCTCATTTCGTTTCATTCTAAAACTAATTTAAACGTTTCAAAAGGCGTTTGTAGATGCCATTAATACTCTTTTATATAATTTTCAAGCTGTAGAAAACACTGCAAAACCATTAGAATGATTTTGTACATTTTAATTTTCTCTCATTTCGTTTGATACTCAAACTAATTTAAACGTGTCAAAATGCGTTTGTAGATGCTATTAATACTCTTTTATATAATTTTCAAGCTGTAGAAAACACTGCAAAACCAGTAGAATTATTTTGTACATGTTCATTTTCTCTCATTTCGTTTCATACTCAAACTAATTTAAACGTGTCAAAAGGCGTTTGTAGATGCCATTAATACTTTTTTATATAATTTTCAAACTGTAGAAAACACTGCAAAACCATTAGAATGATTTTGTACATTTTAATTTTCTCTCATTTCGTTTCATACTCAAACTAATTTAAACGTGTCAAAAGGCGTTTGTAGATGCCATTAATACTTTTTTATATAATTTTCAAGCTGTAAAAAACACTGCAAAACCATTAGAATGATTTTGTACATTTTAATTTTCGCTCATTTCGTTTCATACTAAAACTAATTTAAACGTTTCAAAAGGCGTTTGTAGATGCCATTAATACTCTTTTATATAATTTTCAAGCTGTAGAAAACACTGCAAAACCATTAGAATGATTTTGTACATTTTAATTTTCTCTCATTTCGTTTCATACTCAAACTAATTTAAACGTGTCAAAAGGCGTTTGTAGATGCCATTAATACTTTTTTATATAATTTTCAAGCTGTAGAAAACACTGCAAAACCATTAGAATGATTTTGTACATTTTAATTTTCTCTCATTTCGTTTCATACTAAAACTAATTTAAACGTTTCAAAAGGCGTTTGTAGATGCCATTAATACTCTTTTATATAATTTTCAAGCTGTAGAAAACACTGCAAAACCATTAGAATGATTTTGTACATTTTAATTTTCTTTCATTTCGTTTCATACTCAAACTAATTTAAACGTGTCAAAAGGCGTTTGTAGATGCCATTAATACTTTTTTATATAATTTTCAAGCTGTAGAAAACACTGCAAAACCATTAGAATGATTTTGTACATTTTAATTTTCTCTCATTTCGTTTCATACTAAAACTAATTTAAACGTGTCAAAAGGCGTTTGTAGATGCTATTAATACTCTTTTATATAATTTTTAAGCTGTAGAAAACACTGCAAAACCATTTGAATTATTTTGTACATGTTCATTTTCTCTCATTTCGTTTCATACTCAAACTAATTTAAACGTGTCAAAAGGCGTTTGTAGATGCCATTAATACTTTTTTATATAATTTTCAAGCTGTAGAAAACACTGCAAAACCGTTAGAATGATTTTGTACATTTTAATTTTCTCTCATTTAGTTTCATACTAAAACTAATTTAAACGTGTCAAAAGGCGTTTGTAGATGCTATTAATACTCTTTTATATAATTTTCAAGCTGTAGAAAACACTGCAAAACCATTAGAATTATTTTGTACATGTTCAATTTCTCTCATTTCGTTTCATACTAAAACTAATTTAAACGTGTCAAAAGGCGTTTGTAGATGCCATTAATACTCTTTTATATAATTTTCAAGCTGTAGAAAACACTGCAAAACCATTAGAATGATTTTGTACATTTTAATTTTCTCTCATTTCGTTTCATACTCAAACTAATTTAAACTTGTCAAAAGGCGTTTGTAGATGCTATTAATACTCTTTTATATAATTTTCAAGCTGTAGAAAACACTGCAAGACCATTAGAATTATTTTGTACATGTTCATTTTCTCTCATTTCGTTTCATACTCAAACTAATTTAAACGTTTCAAAAGGCGTTTGTAGATGCCATTAATATTCTTTTATATAATTTTCAAGCTGTAGAAAACACTGCAAGACCATTAGAATTATTTTGTACATTTTAATTTTCTCTCATTTTGTTTCATACTCAAACTAATTTAAACGTGTCAAAATGCGTTTATAGATGCTATTAATACTGTTTTATATAATTTTCAAGCTGTACAAAACTCTGCAAGACCATTAGAATTATTTTGTACATGTTAATTTTCTCTCATTTCGTTTCATACTCAAACTAATTTAAACGTGTCAAAAGGCGTTTTTAGATGCCATTAATACTCTTTTATATAATTTTCAAGCTGTAGAAAACACTGCAAAACCATTAGAATTATTTTGTACATTTTAATTTTCTCTCATTTCGTTTCATACTCAAACTAATTTAAACGTGTCAAAGGCGTTTGTAGATGTTATTAATACTCTTTTATATAATTTTCAAGCTGTAGAAAACACTGCAAGACCATTAGAATTATTTTGTACATGTTCATTTTCTCTCATTTCGTTTCATACTCAACCTAATTTAAACGTGTCAAAAGGCGTTTGTAGATGCCATTAATATTCTTTTATATAATTTTCAAGCTGTAGAAAACACTGCAAGACCATTAGAATTATTTTGTACATGTTCATTTTCTCTCATTTCGTTTCATACTCAAACCAATTTAAACGTGTCAAAAGGCGTTTTTAAAAGCCTTTAATACTCTTTTATATAATTTTCAAGCTGTAGAAAACACTGCAAGACCATTAGAATTATTTTGCACATTTTAATTTTCTCTCATTTCGTTTCATACTCAAACTAATTTAAACGTGTCAAAAGGCGTTTGTAGATGCTATTAATACTCTTTTATATAATTTTCAAGCTGTAGAAAACACTGCAAGACCATTAGAATTATTTTGTACATTTTAATTTTCTCTCATTTCGTTTCATACTCAAACTAATTTAAACGTGTCAAAAGGCGTTTGTAGATGCCATTAATACTCTTATATATAATTTCCAAGCTGTAGAAAACACTGCAAAACCATTAGAATTATTTTGTACATTTTAATTTTCTCTCATTTTGTTTCATACTTAAACTAATTTAAACGTGTCAAAAGGCGTTTGTAGATGCCATTAATATTCTTTTATATAATTTTCAAGCTGTAGAAAACACTGCAAGACCATTAGAATTATTTTGTACATGTTCATTTTCTCTCATTTCGTTTCATACTCAAACTAATTTAAACGTGTCAAAAGGCGTTTGTAGATGCTATTAATACTCTTTTATATAATTTTCAAACTGTAGAAAACACTGCAAAACCATTAGAATTATTTTGTACATTTTAATTTTCTCTCATTTCGTTTCATACTCAAACTAATTTAAACGTGTCAAAAGGCGTTTTTAGATGCCTTTAATACTCTTTTATATAATTTTCAAGCTGTAGAAAACACTGCAAGACCATTAGAATTATTTTGTACATTTTAATTTTCTCTCATTTCGTTTCATACTCAAACTAATTTAAACGTGCCAAAAGGCGTTTGTAGATGCTATTAATACTCTTTTATATAATTTTCAAGCTGTAGAAAACACTGCAAGACCATTAGAATTATTTTTTACATTTTAATTTTTCTCATTTCGTTTCATACTCAAACGAATTTAAACGTGTCAAAAGGCGTTTGTAGATGCTATTAATAATCTTTTATATAATTTTCAAGCTGTAGAAAACACTGCAAAGCCATTAGAATTATTTTTTACATTTTAATTTTCTCTCATTTCGTTTCATACTCAAACTAATTTAAACGTGTCAAAAGGCGTTTGTAGATGCTATTAATAATCTTTTATATTATTTTCAAGTTGCAGAAAACACTGCAAAACCATTAGAATTATTTTGTACATTTTAATTTTCTCTCATTTCGTTTCATACTCAAACTAATTTAAACGTGTCAAAAGGCGTTTGTAGATGCTATTAATACTCTTTTATATAATTTTCAAGCTGTAGAAAACACTGCAAGACCATTAGAATTATTTTTTACATTTTAATTTTTCTCATTTCGTTTCATACTCAAACTAATTTAAACGTGTCAAAAGGCGTTTGTAGATGCTATTAATAATCTTTTATATAATTTTCAAGCTGTAGAAAACACTGCAAAGCCATTAGAAATATTTTGTACATTTTAATTTTCTCTCATTTAGTTTCATACTCAAACTAATTTAAACGTGTCAAAAGGCGTTTGTAGATGCTATTAATAATCTTTTATATTATTTTCAAGTTGCAGAAAACACTGCAAAACCATTAGAATTATTTTGTACATTTTAATTTTCTCTCATTTCGTTTCATACTCAAACTAATTTAAACGTGTCAAAAGGCGTTTGTAGATGCTATTAATACTCTTTTATATAATTTTCAAGCTGTAGAAAACACTGCAAGACCATTAGAATTATTTTTTACATTTTAATTTTTCTCATTTCGTTTCATACTCAAACTAATTTAAACGTGTCAAAAGGCGTTTGTAGATGCTATTAATAATCTTTTATATAATTATCAAGCTGTAGAAAACACTGCAAGACCATTAGAATTATTTTGTACATTTTACATTTCTCTCATTTCGTTTCATACTCAAACTAATTTAAACGTGTCAAAAGGCGTTTGTAGATGCTATTAATACTATATAATTTTCAAGCTGCAGAAGACACTGCAAGACCATTAGAATTATTTTGTACATTTTAATTTTTTCTCATTTCGTTTCATACTCAATCTAATTTAGACGTGTCAAAAGGCGTTTGTAGATGCTATTAATACTCTTTTATATAATTTTCAAGCTGTAGAAAACACTGCAAAACCATTAGAATAATTTTGTACATTTTAATTTTCTCTCATTTCGTTTCATACTCAAACTAATTTAAACTCGTCAAAAGGCGTTTGTAGATGCTATTAATACTCTTATATAATTTTCAAGCTGTAGAAAACACTGCAAAACCATTAGAATTATTTTGTACATTTTAATTTTCTCTCATTTCGTTTCATACTCAAACTAATTTAAACGTGTCAAAAGGCGTTTGTAGATGCTATTAATACTCTTATATAATTTTCAAGCTGTAGAAAACAATGCAAAACCATTAGAATTATTTTGTACATTTTAATTTTCTCTTATTTCGTTTCATACTCAAACTAATTTAAACGTGTCAAACGGCGTTTGTAGATGCTATTAATACTTTTATATAATTTTCAAGCTGTAGAAAACACTGCCAAACCATTAGAATTATTTTGTACATTTTAACTTTCTCTCATTTCGTTTCATACTCAAACTAATTTAAACGTGTCAAAAGGCGTTTGTAGATGCTATTAATACTCTTTTATATAATTTTCAAGCTGTAGAAAACACTGCAAGACCTTTAGAATTATTTTTTTTATTTTAATTTTCTCTTATTTCGTTTCATACTCAAACTAATTTCAACGTGACAAAAGGCGTTTGTATATGCTATTAATACTTTTTTATATTATTTTCAAGCTGTAGAAAACACTGCAAGACCATTAGAATTATTTTGTACATTTTAATTTTCTCTCATTTCGTTTCATATTCAAACTAATTTAAAAGTGTCAAAAGGCGTTTGTAGATGCTATTAATAATCTTTTATATAATTATCAAGCTGTAGAAAACACTGCAAGACCATTAGAATTATTTTGTACATTTTACATTTCTCTCATTTCGTTTCATACTCAAACTAATTTAAACGTGTCAAAAGGCGTTTGTAGATGCTATTAATACTCTTTTATATTATTTTCAAGTTGCAGAAAACACTGCAAAACCATTAGAATTATTTTGTACATTTTAATTTTTCTCATTTCGTTTCATACTCAAACTAATTTAAACGTGTCAAAAGGCGTTTGTAGATGCTATTAATACTCTTTTATATAATTTTCAAGCTGTAGAAAACACTGCAAGACCATTAGAATTATTTTGTGCATTTTAATTTTCTCTCATTTCGTTTCATACTCAAACTAATTTAAACGTGTCAAAAGGCGTCTGTAGATGCTATTAATACTCTTTTATATAATTTTCAAACTGTAGAAAACACTGCAATACCATTAGAATTATTTTGTGCATTTTAATTTTCTCTCATTTCGTTTCATACTCAAACTAATTTAAACGTGTCAAAAGGCGTTTGTAGATGCTGTTAATACTCTTTTATATAATTTTCAAGCTGTAGAAAACACTGCAATACCATTAGAATTATTTTGTACATTTTAATTTTCTCTCATTTCGTTTCATACTCAAACTAATTTAAACGTGTCAAAAGGCGTTTGTAGATGCTATTAATACTCTTTTATATTATTTTCAAGTTGCAGAAAACACTGCAAAACCATTAGAATTATTTTGTACATTTTAATTTTCTCTCATTTCGTTTCATACTCAAACTAATTTAAACGTGTCAAAAGGCGTTTGTAGATGCTATTAATACTGTTTTATATAATTTTCAAGGTGTAGAAAACACTGCAAGACCATTAGAATTATTTTGTACATTTTAATTTTCTCTCATTTCGTTCTATACTCAAACTAATTTAAAAGTGTCAAAAGGCGTTTGTAGATGCTATTAATAATCTTTTATATAATTATCAAGCTGTAGAAAACACTGCAAGACAATTAGAATTATTTTGTACATTTTACATTTCTCTCATTTCGTTTCATACTCAAACTAATTTAAACGTGTCAAAAGGCGTTTGTAGATGCTATTAATACTCTTTTATATAATTTTCAAGCTGCAGAAAGCACGGCAAGACCATTAGAATTATTTTGTACATTTTAATTTTCTTTCATTTCGTTTCATACTCAAACTAATTTAAAAGTGTCAAAAGGCGTTTGTAGATGCTATTAATAATCTTTTATATAATTATCAAGCTGTAGAAAACACTGCAAGACAATTAGATTTATTTTGTATATATTACATTTCTCTCATTTCGTTTCATACTCAAACTAATTTAAACGTGTCAAAAGGCGTTTGTAGATGCTATTAATAATCTTTTATATTATTTTCAAGTTGCAGAAAACACTGCAAAACCATTAGAATTATTTTGTACATTTTAATTTTCTCTCATTTCGTTTCATACTCAAACTAATTTAAACGTGTCAAAAGGCGTTTGTAGATGCTATTAATACTCTTTTATATAATTTTCAAGCTGTAGAAAACACTGCAAAACCATTAGAATAATTTTGTACATTTTAATTTTCTCTCATTTCGTTTCATACTCAAACTAATTTAAACTCGTCAAAAGGCGTTTGTAGATGCTATTAATACTCTTATATAATTTTCAAGCTGTAGAAAACACTGCAAAACCATTAGAATTATTTTGTACATTTTAATTTTCTCTCATTTCGTTTCATACTCAAACTAATTTAAACGTGTCAAAAGGCGTTTGTAGATGCTATTAATACTCTTATATAATTTTCAAGCTGTAGAAAACAATGCAAAACCATTAGAATTATTTTGTACATTTTAATTTTCTCTTATTTCGTTTCATACTCAAACTAATTTAAACGTGTCAAAAGGCGTTTGTAGATGCTATTAATACTTTTATATAATTTTCAAGCTGTAGAAAACACTGCCAAACCATTAGAATTATTTTGTACATTTTAACTTTCTCTCATTTCGTTTCATACTCAAACTAATTTAAACGTGTCAAAAGGCGTTTGTAGATGCTATTAATACTCTTTTATATAATTTTCAAGCTGTAGAAAACACTGCAAGACCTTTAGAATTATTTTTTTTATTTTAATTTTCTCTTATTTCGTTTCATACTCAAACTAATTTCAACGTGACAAAAGGCGTTTGTATATGCTATTAATACTTTTTTATATTATTTTCAAGCTGTAGAAAACACTGCAAGACCATTAGAATTATTTTGTACATTTTAATTTTCTCTCATTTCGTTTCATATTCAAACTAATTTAAAAGTGTCAAAAGGCGTTTGTAGATGCTATTAATAATCTTTTATATAATTATCAAGCTGTAGAAAACACTGCAAGACCATTAGAATTATTTTGTACATTTTACATTTCTCTCATTTCGTTTCATACTCAAACTAATTTAAACGTGTCAAAAGGCGTTTGTAGATGCTATTAATACTCTTTTATATTATTTTCAAGTAGCAGAAAACACTGCAAAACCATTAGAATTATTTTGTACATTTTAATTTTTCTCATTTCGTTTCATACTCAAACTAATTTAAACGTGTCAAAAGGCGTTTGTAGATGCTATTAATACTCTTTTATATAATTTTCAAGCTGTAGAAAACACTGCAAGACCATTAGAATTATTTTGTACTTTTTAATTTTCTCTCATTTCGTTTCATACTCAAACTAATTTAAACGTGTCAAAAGGCGTCTGTAGATGCTATTAATACTCTTTTATATAATTTTCAAGCTGTAGAAAACACTGCAATACCATTAGAATTATTTTGTGCATTTTAATTTTCTCTCATTTCGTTTCATACTCAAACTAATTTAAACGTGTCAAAAGGCGTCTGTAGATGCTGTTAATACTCTTTTATATAATTTTCAAGCTGTAGAAAACACTGCAATACCATTAGAATTATTTTGTACATTTTAATTTTCTCTCATTTCGTTTCATACTCAAACTAATTTAAACGTGTCAAAAGGCGTTTGTAGATGCTATTAATACTCTTTTATATTATTTTCAAGTTGCAGAAAACACTGCAAAACCATTAGAATTATTTTGTACATTTTAATTTTCTCTCATTTCGTTTCATACTCAAACTAATTTAAACGTGTCAAAAGGCGTTTGTAGATGCTATTAATACTGTTTTATATAATTTTCAAGGTGTAGAAAACACTGCAAGACCATTAGAATTATTTTGTACATTTTAATTTTCTCTCATTTCGTTCTATACTCAAACTAATTTAAAAGTGTCAAAAGGCGTTTGTAGATGCTATTAATAATCTTTTATATAATTATCAAGCTGTAGAAAACACTGCAAGACAATTAGAATTATTTTGTACATTTTACATTTCTCTCATTTCGTTTCATTCTCAAACTAATTTAAACGTGTCAAAAGGCGTTTGTAGATGCTATTAATACTCTTTTATATAATTTTCAAGCTGCAGAAAGCACTGCAAGACCATTAGAATTATTTTGTACATTTTAATTTTCTTTCATTTCGTTTCATACTCAAACTAATTTAAAAGTGTCAAAAGGCGTTTGTAGATGCTATTAATAATCTTTTATATAATTATCAAGCTGTAGAAAACACTGCAAGACAATTAGATTTATTTTGTATATATTACATTTCTCTCATTTCGTTTCATACTCAAACTAATTTAAACGTGTCAAAAGGCGTTTGTAGATGCTATTAATAATCTTTTATATTATTTTCAAGTTGCAGAAAACACTGCAAAACCATTAGAATTATTTTTAATTTTCTCTCATTTCGTTTCATACTCAAACTAATTTAAACGTCTCAAAAGGCGTTTGTAGATGCTATTAATACTGTTTTATATAATTTCAAGCTGTAGAAAACACTGCAAGACCAGTAGAATTATTTTGTACTTTTTAATTTTCTCTCATTTCGTTTCATACTCAAACTAATTTAAAATTGTCAAAAAGCGTTTGTAGATGCTATTAATAATCTTTTATATAATTATCAAGCTGTAGAAAACACTGCAAGACCATTAGAATTATTTTGTACATTTTACATTTCTCTCATTTCGTTTCATACTCAAACTAATTTAAACGTGTCAAAAGGCATTTGTAGATGCTAGTAATACTGTTTTATATAATTTTCAAGCTGTAGAAAACACTGCAAAACCATTAGAATTATTTTGTACTTTTTAATTTTCTCTCATTTCGTTTCATACTCAAACTAATTTAAAAGTGTCAAAAGGCGTTTGTAGATGCTATTAATACTCCTTTATATAATTTTTAAGCTGTAGAAAACACTGCAAGACCATTAGAATTATTTTGTACATTTTAATTTTCTCTCATTTCGTTTCATACTCAAACTAATTTAAAAGTGTCAAAAGGCGTTTGTAGATGCTATTAATACTCCTTTATATAATTTTTAAGCTGTAGAAAACACTGCAAGACCATTAGAATTATTTTGTACATTTCAACTTTCTCTCATTTCGTTTCATACTCAAACTAATTTAAACGTGTCAAAAGGCGTTTGTAGATGCTATTAATACTCTCTTATATAATTTTCAAGCTGTAGAAAACACTGCAAGACAATAGGAATTATTTTGTACATTTTACATTTCTCTCATTTCGTTTCATACTCAAACTAATTTAAACGTGTCAAAAGGCGTTTGTAGATGCTATTAATACTCTTTTATATAATTTTCAAGCTGCAGAAAACACTGCAAGACCATTAGAATTATTTTGTACATTTCACCTTTCTCTCATTTCGTTTCATACTCAAACTAATTTAAACGTGTCAAAAGGCATTTGTAGATGCTAGTAATACTGTTTTATATAATTTTCAAGCTGTAGAAAACACTGCAAAACCATTAGAATTATTTTGTACTTTTTAATTTTCTCTCATTTCGTTTCATACTCAAACTAATTTAAAAGTGTCAAAAGGCGTTTGTAGATGCTATTAATACTCCTTTATATAATTTTTAAGCTGTAGAAAACACTGCAAGACCATTAGAATTATTTTGTACATTTTAATTTTCTCTCATTTCGTTTCATACTCAAACTAATTTAAAAGTGTCAAAAGGCGTTTGTAGATGCTATTAATAATCTTTTATATAATTATCAAGCTGTAGAAAACACTGGAAGACCATTAGAATTATTTTGTACATTTTACATTGCTCTCATTTCGTTTCATACTCAAACTAATTTAAACGTGTCAAAAGGCGTTTGTAGATGCTATTAATACTGTTTTATATAATTTTCAAGCTTTAGAAAACACTGCAAAACCATTAGAATTATTTTGTACTTTTTAATTTTCTCTCATTTCGTTTCATACTCAAACTAATTTAAAAGTGTCAAAAGGCGTTTGTAGATGCTATTAATAATCTTTTATATCACTATCAAGCTGTAGAAAACACTGCAAGACCATTAGAATTATTTTGTACATTTTACATTGCTCTCATTTCGTTTCATACTCAAACTAATTTAAACGTGTCAAAAGGCGTTTGTAGATGCTATTAATACTGTTTTATATAATTATCAAGTTGTAGAAAACACTGCAAGACCATTAGAATTATTTTGTACATTTTACATTTCTCTCATTTCGTTTCATACTCAAACTAATTTAAACGTGTCAAAAGGCGTTTGTAGATGTTATTAATACTCTTTTATATAATTATCAAGCTGTAGAAAACACTGCAAGACCATTAGAATTATTTTGTACATTTTACATTTCTCTTATTTCGTTTCATACTCAAACTAATTTAAACGTGTCAAAAGGCGTTTGTAGATGCTATTAATACTGTTTTATATAATTTTCAAGCTGTAGAAAACACTGCAAAAGCCATTAGAATTATTTTGTACTTTTTAATTTTCTCTCATTTCGTTTCATACTCAAACTAATTTAAAAGTGTCAAAAGGCGTTTGTAGATGCTATTAATAATCTTTTATATAATTATCAAGCTGTAGAAAACACTGCAAGACCATTAGAATTATTTTGTACATTTTACATTGCTCTCATTTCGTTTCATACTCAAACTCATTTAAACGTGTCAAAAGGCGTTTGTAGATGCTATTAATACTGTTTTATATAATTTTCAAGCTGTAGAAAACACTGCAAGACCATTAGAATTATTTTGTACTTTTTAATTTTCTCTCATTTCGTTTCATACTCAAACTAATTTAAACGTGTCAAAAGGCGTTTGTAGATGTTATTAATACTCTTTTATATAATTATCAAGCTGTAGAAAACACTGCAAGACCATTAGAATTATTTTGTACATTTTACATTTCTCTCATTTCGTTTCATACTCAAACTAATTTAAACGTGTCAAAAGGCGTTTGTAGATGTTATTAATACTCTTTTATATAATTTTCAAGCTGTAGAAAACTCTGCAAAACCATTAGAATTATTTTGTACATTTTAATTTTCTCTTATTTTGTTTCATACTCAAACTAATTTAAACGTGTCAAAATGCGTTTGTAGATGCTACTAATACTCTTTTATATAATTTTCAAGCTGTAGAAAACACTGCAAGACCTTTAGAATTATTTTGTACATTTTAATTTTCTCTCATTTCGTTTCATACTCAAACTAATTTAAACGTGTCAAAAGGCGTTTGTAGATGCTATTAATACTATATAATTTTCAAGCTGCAGAAGACACTGCAAGACCATTAGAATTATTTTGTACATTTTAATTTTTTCTCATTTCGTTTCATACTCAATCTAATTTAGACGTGTCAAAAGGCGTTTGTAGATGCTATTAATACTCTTTTATATAATTTTCAAGCTGTAGAAAACACTGCAAAACCATTAGAATAATTTTGTACATTTTAATTTTCTCTCATTTCGTTTCATACTCAAACTAATTTAAACTCGTCAAAAGGCGTTTGTAGATGCTATTAATACTCTTATATAATTTTCAAGCTGTAGAAAACACTGCAAAACCATTAGAATTATTTTGTACATTTTAATTTTCTCTCATTTCGTTTCATACTCAAACTAATTTAAACGTGTCAAAAGGCGTTTGTAGATGCTATTAATACTCTTATATAATTTTCAAGCTGTAGAAAACAATGCAAAACCATTAGAATTATTTTGTACATTTTAATTTTCTCTTATTTCGTTTCATACTCAAACTAATTTAAACGTGTCAAAAGGCGTTTGTAGATGCTATTAATACTTTTATATAATTTTCAAGCTGTAGAAAACACTGCCAAACCATTAGAATTATTTTGTACATTTTAACTTTCTCTCATTTCGTTTCATACTCAAACTAATTTAAACGTGTCAAAAGGCGTTTGTAGATGCTATTAATACTCTTTTATATAATTTTCAAGCTGTAGAAAACACTGCAAGACCATTAGAATTATTTTGTACATTTTAATTTTTTTCATTTCGTTTCATACTCAAACTAATTTAAACGTGTCAAAAGGCGTTTGTAGATGCTATTAATACTGTTTTATATAATTTTCAAGCTGTAGAAAACACTGCAAGACCATTAGAATTATTTTGTACATTTTACATTTCTCTCATTTCGTTTCATACTCAAACTAATTTAAACGTGTCAAAAGGCGTTTGTAGATGCTATTAATACTCTTTTATACTATTTTCAAGTTGCAGAAAACACTGCAAAACCATTAGAATTATTTTGTACATTTTAATTTTCTCTCATTTCGTTTCATACTCTAACTAATTTAAACGTGTCAAAAAGCGTTTGTAGATGCTATTAGTACTCTTTTATATAATTTTCAAGGTGTAGAAAACACTGCAAGACCATTAGAATTATTTTGTACATTTTAATTTTTCTCATTTCATTTCATACTCAAACTAACTTAAAAGTGTCAAAAGGCGTTTGTAGATGCTATTAATACTGTTTTATATAATTATCAAGCTGTAGAAAACACTGCAAGACCATTAGAATTATTTTGTACATTTTACATTTCTCTCATTTCGTTTCATACTCAAACTAATTTAAACGTGTCAAAAGGCGTTTGTAGATTCTATTAATACTCCTTTATATAATTTTTAAGCTGTAGAAAAAACTGCAAGACCATTAGAATTATTTTGTACATTTTAATTTTCTCTCATTTCGTTCCATACTCAAACTAACTTAAAAGTGTCAAAAGGCGTTTGTAGATGCTATTAATAATCTTTTATATAATTATCAAGCTGTAGAAAACACTGCAAGACAATTAGAATTATTTTGTACATTTTACATTTCTCTCATTTCGTTTCATACTCAAACTAATTTAAACGTGTCAAAAGGCGTTTGTAGATGCTATTAATACTCTTTTATATAATTTTCAAGCTGCAGAAAGCACTGCAAGACCATTAGAATTATTTTGCACATTTTAATTTTCTCTCATTTCGTTTCATACTCAAACTAATTTAAAAGTGTCAAAAGGCGTTTGTAGATGCTATTAATAATCTTTTATATAATTTTCAAGCTGTAGAAAACACTGCAAAACCATTAGAATTATTTTGTACATTTTACATTTCTCTCATTTCGTTTCATACTCAAACTAATTTAAACGTGTCAAAAAGCGTTTGTAGATGCTATTAATACTCTTATATAATTTTCAAGCTGTAGAAAACACTGCAAAACCATTAGAATTATTTTGTACATTTTAATTTTCTCTCATTTCGTTTCATACTCAAACTAATTTAAACGTGTCAAAAGGCGTTTGTAGATGCTATTAATACTCTTTTATATAATTTTCAAGCTGTAGAAAACACTGCAAGACCTTTAGAATTATTTTGTACATTTTAATTTTTCTCATTTCGTTTCATACTCAAATTAATTTAAACGTGTCAAAAGGCGTTTGTAGATGCTATTAATACTGTTTTATATAATTTTCAAGCTGTAGAAAACACTGCAAGACCATTAGAATTATTTTGTACATTTTAATTTTCTCTCATTTCGTTTCATACTCAAACTAATTTAAACGTGTCAAAAGGCGTTTGTAGATGCTATTAATACTCTTTTATATAATTTTCAAGCTGTAGAAAACACTGCAAGACCTTTAGAATTATTTTGTACATTTTAATTTTTCTCATTTCGTTTCATACTCAAATTAATTTAAACGTGTCAAAAGGCGTTTGTAGATGCTATTAATACTGTTTTATATAATTTTCAAGCTGTAGAAAACACTGCAAGACCATTAGAATTATTTTGTACATTTTAATTTTTCTCATTTCGTTTCATACTCAAATTAATTTAAACGTGTCAAAAGGCGTTTGTAGATGCTATTAATACTCTTTTATATAATTTTCAAGGTGTAGAAAACACTGCAAGACCATTAGAATTATTTTGTACATTTTAATTTTTCTTATTTCATTTCATACTCAAACTAACTTAAAAGTGTCAAAAGGCGTTTGTAGATGCTATTAATACTGTTTTATATAATTTTCAAGCTGTAGAAAACACTGCAAGACCATTAGAATTATTTTGTACATTTTAATTTTTTCTCATTTCGTTTCACACTCAAACTAATTTAAAAGTGTCAAAAGGCGTTTGTAGATGCTATTAATACTCTTTTATATAATTTTCAAGGTGTAGAAAACACTGCAAGACCATTAGAATTATTTTGTACATTTTAATTTTTCTTATTTCATTTCATACTCAAACTAACTTAAAAGTGTCAAAAGGCGTTTGTAGATGCTATTAATAATCTTTTATATAATTATCAAGCTGTAGAAAACACTGCAAGACCATTAGAATTATTTTGTACATTTTACATTTCTCTCATTTCGTTTCATACTCAAACTAATTTAAACGTGTCAAAAAGCGTTTGTAGATGCTATTAATACTCTTTTATATAATTTTCAAGGTGTAGAAAACACTGCAAGACCATTAGAATTATTTTGTACATTTTAATTTTTCTTATTTCATTTCATACTCAAACTAACTTAAAAGTGTCAAAAGGCGTTTGTAGATGCTATTAATAATCTTTTATATAATTATCAAGCTGTAGAAAACACTGCAAAACCATTAGAATTATTTTGTACATTTTACATTTCTCTCATTTCGTTTCATACTCAAACTAATTTAAACGTGTCAAAAAGCGTTTGTAGATGCTATTAATACTCTTATATAATTTTCAAGCTGTAGAAAACACTGCAAAACCATTAGAATTATTTTGTACATTTTAATTTTCTCTCATTTCGTTTCATACTCAAACTAATTTAAACGTGTCAAAAGGCGTTTGTAGATGCTATTAATACTCTTTTATATAATTTTCAAGCTGTAGAAAACACTGCAAGACCTTTAGAATTATTTTGTACATTTTAATTTTTCTCATTTCGTTTCATACTCAAATTAATTTAAACGTGTCAAAAGGCGTTTGTAGATGCTATTAATACTGTTTTATATAATTTTCAAGCTGTAGAAAACACTGCAAGACCATTAGAATTATTTTGTACATTTTAATTTTCTCTCATTTCGTTTCATACTCAAACTAATTTAAACGTGTCAAAAGGCGTTTGTAGATGCTATTAATACTCTTTTATATAATTTTCAAGCTGTAGAAAACACTGCAAGACCTTTAGAATTATTTTGTACATTTTAATTTTTCTCATTTCGTTTCATACTCAAATTAATTTAAACGTGTCAAAAGGCGTTTGTAGATGCTATTAATACTGTTTTATATAATTTTCAAGCTGTAGAAAACACTGCAAGACCATTAGAATTATTTTGTACATTTTAATTTTTCTCATTTCGTTTCATACTCAAATTAATTTAAACGTGTCAAAAGGCGTTTGTAGATGCTATTAATACTCTTTTATATAATTTTCAAGGTGTAGAAAACACTGCAAGACCATTAGAATTATTTTGTACATTTTAATTTTTCTTATTTCATTTCATACTCAAACTAACTTAAAAGTGTCAAAAGGCGTTTGTAGATGCTATTAATACTGTTTTATATAATTTTCAAGCTGTAGAAAACACTGCAAGACCATTAGAATTATTTTGTACATTTTAATTTTTTCTCATTTCGTTTCACACTCAAACTAATTTAAAAGTGTCAAAAGGCGTTTGTAGATGCTATTAATACCCTTTTATATAATTTTCAAGGTGTAGAAAACACTGCAAGACCATTAGAATTATTTTGTACATTTTAATTTTTCTTATTTCATTTCATACTCAAACTAACTTAAAAGTGTCAAAAGGCGTTTGTAGATGCTATTAATAATCTTTTATATAATTATCAAGCTGTAGAAAACACTGCAAGACCATTAGAATTATTTTGTACATTTTACATTTCTCTCATTTCGTTTCATACTCAAACTAATTTAAACGTGTCAAAAAGCGTTTGTAGATGCTATTAATAATCTTTTATATAATTATCAAGCTGTAGAAAACACTGCAAGACCATTAGAATTATTTTGTACATTTTACATTTCTCTCATTTCGTTTCATACTCAAACTAATTTAAACGTGTCAAAAAGCGTTTGTAGATGCTATTAATACTCTTTTATATAATTATCAAGCTGTAGAAAACACTGCAAGACCATTAGAATTATTTTGTACATTTTAATTTTCTCTCATTTCGTTTCATACTCAAACTAATTTAAACGTGTCAAAAGGCGTTTGTAGATGCTATTAATAATCTTTTATATTATTTTCAAGTTGCAGAAAACACTGCAAAACCATTAGAATTATTTTGTACATTTTAATTTTCTCTCATTTCGTTTCATACTCAAACTAATTTAAACGTGTCAAAAGGCGTTTGTAGATGCTATTAATAATCTTTTATATTATTTTCAAGTTGCAGAAAACACTGCAAAACCATTAGAATTATTTTGTACATTTTACATTTCTCTCATTTCGTTTCATACTCAAACTAATTTAAACGTGTCAAAAGGCGTTTGTAGATGCTATTAATACTCTTTTATATAATTTTCAAGCTGCAGAAGACGCTGCAAGACCATTAGAATTATTTTGTACATTTCACCTTTCTCTCATTTCGTTTCATAGTCAAACTAATTTAAACGTCTCAAAAGGCGTTTGTAGATGCTATTAATAATCTTTTACATAATTATCAAGCTGTAGAAAACACTGCAAGACCATTAGAATTATTTTGTACATTTTAATTTTCTCTCATTTCGTGTCATACTCAAACTAATTTAAAAGTGTCAAAAGGCGTTTGTAGATGCTATTAATAATCTTTTATATAATTAACAAGCTGTAGAAAACAGTGCAAGACCATTAGAATTATTTTTTACATTTTAATTTTTCTCATTTCGTTTCTACTCAAACTAATTTAAACGTGTCAAAAGGCGTTTGTAGATGCTATTAATAATCTTTTATATAATTTTCAAGCTGTAGAAAACACTGCAAAGCCATTAGAATTATTTTGTACATTTTAATTTTCTCTCATTTCGTTTCATACTCAAACTAATTTAAACGTGTCAAAAGGCGTTTGTAGATGCTATTAATAATCTTTTATATTATTTTCAAGTTGCAGAAAACACTGCAAAACCATTAGAATTATTTTGTACATTTTAATTTTCTCTCATTTCGTTTCATACTCAAACTAATTTAAACGTGTCAAAAGGCGTTTGTAGATGCTATTAATAATCTTTTATATTATTTTCAAGTTGCAGAAAACACTGCAAAACCATTAGAATTATTTTGTACATTTTACATTTCTCTCATTTCGTTTCATACTCAAACTAATTTAAACGTGTCAAAAGGCGTTTGTAGATGCTATTAATACTCTTTTATATAATTTTCAAGCTGCAGAAGACGCTGCAAGACCATTAGAATTATTTTGTACATTTCACCTTTCTCTCATTTCGTTTCATAGTCAAACTAATTTAAACGTCTCAAAAGGCGTTTGTAGATGCTATTAATAATCTTTTACATAATTATCAAGCTGTAGAAAACACTGCAAGACCATTAGAATTATTTTGTACATTTTACATTTCTCTCATTTCGTTTCATACTCAAACTAATTTAAACGTGTCAAAAGGCGTTTGTAGATGCTATTAATACTCTTTTATATAATTTTCAAGCTGCAGAAAACACTGCAAGACAATTAGAATTATTTTGTACATTTTACATTGCTCTCATTTCGTTTCATACTCAAACTAATTTAAACGTGTCAAAAGGCGTTTGTAGATGCTATTAATACTCTTTTATATAATTATCAAGCTGTAGAAAACACTGCAAGACTATTAGAATTATTTTGTACATTTTACATTGCTCTCATTTCGTTTCATACTCAAACTAATTTAAACGTGTCAAAAGGCGTTTGTAGATGTTATTAATACTCTTTTATATAATTTTCAAGCTGTAGAAAATTCTGCAAAACCATTAGAATTGTTTTGTACATTTTTATTTTTTCTTATTTCGTTTCATACTCAGTCTAATTTAGACGTGCCAAAAGGCGTTTGTAGATGCTATTAATACTCTTTTATATAATTATCAAGCTGTAGAAAACACTGCAAGACCATTAGAATTATTTTTACATTTCAACTTTCTCTCATTTCGTTTCATACTCAAACTAATTTAAACGTGTCAAAAGGCGTTTGTAGATGCTATTAATACTCTTTTATTAATTTTCAAGCTGCAGAAAACGCTGCAAGACCATTATAATTATTTTGTACATTTTATTTTTTTCTCATTTCGTTTCATACTCAAACTAATTTAAACGTGTCAAGAGGCGTTTGTAGATGATATTAATACTCTCTTATATAATTTTCAAGCTGTAGAAAACACTGCAAGACAATTAGAATTATTTTGTACATTTTACATTTCTCTCATTTCGTTTCATACTCAAACTAATTTAAACGTTTCAAAAGGCGTTTGTAGATGCTATCAATACTCTTTTATATAATTATCAAGCTGTAGAAAACACTGCAAGACCATTAGAATTATTTTGTACATTTCAACTTTCTCTCATTTCGTTTCATACTCAAACTAATTTAAACGTTTCAAAAGGCGTTTGTAGATGCTATTAATACTCTTTTATATAATTATCAAGCTGTAGAAAACACTGCAAGACCATTAGAATTATTTTGTACATTTCAACTTTCTCTCATTTCGTTTCATACTCAAACTAATTTAAACGTCTCAAAAGGCGTTTGTAGATGCTATTAATAATCTTTTACATAATTATCAAGCTGTAGAAAACACTGCAAGACCATTAGAATTATTTTGTACATTTTACATTTCTCTCATTTCGTTTCATACTCAAACTAATTTAAACGTGTCAAAAGGCGTTTGTAGATGCTATTCATACTCTATTATATAATTTTCAAGCTGCAGAAAACACTGCAAGACCATTAGAACTTAGTTCTACATTTTAATTTTTTCTCATTTCGTTTCATACTCAATCTAATTTAGACGTGTCAAAAGGCGTTTGTAGATGCTATTAATACTCTTTTATATAATTTTCAAGCTGTAGAAAACACTGCAAGACCATTAGAATTATTTTGTACATTTTAATTTTCTCTCATTTCGTTTCATACTCAAACTAATTTAAACGTGTCAAAAGGCGTTTGTAGATGCTATTAATACTCTTTTATATAATTTTCAAGCTGTAGAAAACACTGCAAAACCATTAGAATTATTTTGTACATTTTAATTTTCTCTCATTTCGTTTCATACTCAAACTAATTTAAACGTCTCAAAAGGCGTTTGTAGATGCTATTAATACTGTTTTATATAATTTTCAAGCTGTAGAAAACACTGCAAAACCATTAGAATTATTTTGTACTTTTTAATTTTCTCTCATTTCGTTTCATACTCAAACTAATTTAAAAGTGTCAAAAAGCGTTTGTAGATGCTATTAATAATCTTTTATATAATTATCAAGCTGTAGAAAACACTGCAAGACCATTAGAATTATTTTGTACAATTTACATTTCTCTCATTTCGTTTCATACTCAAACTAATTTAAACGTATCAAAAGGCATTTGTAGATGCTAGTAATACTGTTTTATATAATTTTCAAGCTGTAGAAAACACTGCAAAACCATTAGAATTATTTTGTACTTTTTAATTTTCTCTCATTTCGTTTCATACTCAAACTAATTTAAAAGTGTCAAAAGGCGTTTGTAGATGCTATTAATACTCCTTTATATAATTTTTAAGCTGTAGAAAACACTGCAAGACCATTAGAATTATTTTGTACATTTTAATTTTCTCTCATTTCGTTTCATACTCAAACTAATTTAAAAGTGTCAAAAGGCGTTTGTAGATGCTATTAATACTCCTTTATATAATTTTTAAGCTGTAGAAAACACTGCAAGACCATTAGAATTATTTTGTACATTTCAACTTTCTCTCATTTCGTTTCATACTCAAACTAATTTAAACGTGTCAAAAGGCGTTTGTAGATGCTATTAATACTCTCTTATATAATTTTCAAGCTGTAGAAAACACTGCAAGACAATTAGAATTATTTTGTACATTTTACATTTCTCTCATTTCGTTTCATACTCAAACTAATTTAAACGTGTCAAAAGGCGTTTGTAGATGCTATTAATACTCTTTTATATAATTTTCAAGCTGCAGAAAACACTGCAAGACCATTAGAATTATTTTGTACATTTCACCTTTCTCTCATTTCGTTTCATAGTCAAACTAATTTAAACGTCTCAAAAGGCGTTTGTAGATGCTATTAATACTGTTTTATATAATTTTCAAGCTGTAGAAAACACTGCAAGACCATTAGAATTATTTTGTACTTTTTAATTTTCTCTCATTTCGTTTCATACTCAAACTAATTTAAAAGTGTCAAAAGGCGTTTGTAGATGCTATTAATAATCTTTTATATAATTATCAAGCTGTAGAAAACACTGCAAGACCATTAGAATTATTTTGTACATTTTACATTTCTCTCATTTCGTTTCATACTCAAACTAATTTAAACGTGTCAAAAGGCATTTGTAGATGCTAGTAATACTGTTTTATATAATTTTCAAGCTGTAGAAAACACTGCAAAACCATTAGAATTATTTTGTACTTTTTAATTTTCTCTCATTTCGTTTCATACTCAAACTAATTTAAAAGTGTCAAAAGGCGTTTGTAGATGCTATTAATACTCCTTTATATAATTTTTAAGCTGTAGAAAACACTGCAAGACCATTAGAATTATTTTGTACATTTTAATTTTCTCTCATTTCGTTTCATACTCAAACTAATTTAAAAGTGTCAAAAGGCGTTTGTAGATGCTATTAATAATCTTTTATATAATTATCAAGCTGTAGAAAACACTGCAAGACCATTAGAATTATTTTGTACATTTTACATTGCTCTCATTTCGTTTCATACTCAAACTAATTTAAACGTGTCAAAAGGCGTTTGTAGATGCTATTAATACTGTTTTATATAATTTTCAAGCTTTAGAAAACACTGCAAAACCATTAGAATTATTTTGTACTTTTTAATTTTCTCTCATTTCGTTTCATACTCAAACTAATTTAAAAGTGTCAAAAGGCGTTTGTAGATGCTATTAATAATCTTTTATATAATTATCAAGCTGTAGAAAACACTGCAAGACCATTAGAATTATTTTGTACATTTTACATTGCTCTCATTTCGTTTCATACTCAAACTAATTTAAACGTGTCAAAAGGCGTTTGTAGATGCTATTAATACTGTTTTATATAATTATCAAGTTGTAGAAAACACTGCAAG
This sequence comes from Agriotes lineatus, assembly GCA_940337035.1. Classification (NCBI taxonomy): domain Eukaryota; kingdom Metazoa; phylum Arthropoda; class Insecta; order Coleoptera; family Elateridae; genus Agriotes; species Agriotes lineatus. The sequence goes on from CALNHX010004404.1 coordinate 70,873, forward strand.
ACCATTAGAATTATTTTGTACATTTTACATTTCTCTCATTTCGTTTCATACTCAAACTAATTTAAACGTGTCAAAAGGCGTTTGTAGATGTTATTAATACTCTTTTATATAATTATCAAGCTGTAGAAAACACTGCAAGACCATTAGAATTATTTTGTACATTTTACATTTCTCTTATTTCGTTTCATACTCAAACTAATTTAAACGTGTCAAAAGGCGTTTGTAGATGCTATTAATACTGTTTTATATAATTTTCAAGCTGTAGAAAACACTGCAAAACCATTAGAATTATTTTGTACTTTTTAATTTTCTCTCATTTCGTTTCATACTCAAACTAATTTAAAAGTGTCAAAAGGCGTTTGTAGATGCTATTAATAATCTTTTATATAATTATCAAGCTGTAGAAAACACTGCAAGACCATTAGAATTATTTTGTACATTTTACATTGCTCTCATTTCGTTTCATACTCAAACTAATTTAAACGTGTCAAAAGGCGTTTGTAGATGCTATTAATACTGTTTTATATAATTTTCAAGCTGTAGAAAACACTGCAAAACCATTAGAATTATTTTGTACTTTTTAATTTTCTCTCATTTCGTTTCATACTCAAACTAATTTAAAAGTGTCAAAAGGCGTTTGTAGATGCTATTAATAATCTTTTATATAATTATCAAGCTGTAGAAAACACTGCAAGACCATTAGAATTATTTTGTACATTTTACATTGCTCTCATTTCGTTTCATACTCAAACTAATTTAAACGTGTCAAAAGGCGTTTGTAGATGCTATTAATACTGTTTTATATAATTTTCAAGCTGTAGAAAACACTGCAAGACCATTAGAATTATTTTGTACTTTTTAATTTTCTCTCATTTCGTTTCATACTCAAACTAATTTAAACGTGTCAAAAGGCGTTTGTAGATGTTATTAATACTCTTTTATATAATTATCAAGCTGTAGAAAACACTGCAAGACGATTAGAATTATTTTGTACATTTTACATTTCTCTCATTTCGTTTCATACTCAAACTAATTTAAACGTGTCAAAAGGCGTTTGTAGATGCTATTAATACTGTTTTATATAATTTTCAAGCTGTAGAAAACACTGCAAAACCATTAGAATTATTTTGTACTTTTTAATTTTCTCTCATTTCGTTTCATACTCAAACTAATTTAAAAGTGTCAAAAGGCGTTTGTAGATGCTATTAATAATCTTTTATATAATTATCAAGCTGTAGAAAACACTGCAACACCATTAGAATTATTTTGTACATTTTACATTGCTCTCATTTCGTTTCATACTCAAACTAATTTAAACGTGTCAAAAGGCGTTTGTAGATGTTATTAATACTCTTTTATATAATTTTCAAGCTGTAGAAAACACTGCAAGACCATTAGAATTATTTTGTACATTTTACATTTCTCTCATTTCGTTTCATACTCAAACTAATTTAAAAGTGTCAAAAGGCGTTTGTAGATGCTATTAATACTGTTTTATATAATTTTCAAGCTGTAGAAAACACTGCAAAACCATTAGAATTATTTTGTACTTTTTAATTTTCTCTCATTTCGTTTCATACTCAAACTAATTTAAAAGTGTCAAAAGGCGTTTGTAGATGCTATTAATAATCTTTTATATAATTATCAAGCTGTAGAAAACACTGCAAGACCATTAGAATTATTTTGTACATTTTACATTGCTCTCATTTCGTTTCATACTCAAACTAATTTAAACGTGTCAAAAGGCGTTTGTAGATGCTATTAATACTCTCTTATATAATTTTCAAGCTGTAGAAAACACTGCAAGACAATTAGAATTATTTTGTACATTTTACATTTCTCTCATTTCGTTTCATACTCAAACTAATTTAAACGTGTCAAAAGGCGTTTGTAGATGCTATTAATACTCTTTTATATAATTTTCAAGCTGCAGAAAACACTGCAAGACCATTAGAATTATTTTGTACATTTCACCTTTCTCTCATTTCGTTTCATAGTCAAACTAATTTAAACGTCTCAAAAGGCGTTTGTAGATGCTATTAATAATCTTTTACATAATTATCAAGCTGTAGAAAACACTGCAAGACCATTAGAATTATTTTGTACATTTTACATTTCTCTCATTTCGTTTCATACTCAAACTAATTTAAACGTGTCAAGAGGCGTTTGTAGATGCTATTAATACTCTTTTATATAATTTTCAAGCTGCAGAAAACACTGCAAGACAATTAGAATTATTTTGTACATTTTACATTGCTCTCATTTCGTTTCATACTCAAACTAATTTAAACGTGTCAAAAGGCGTTTGTAGATGCTATTAATACTCTTTTATATAATCATCAAGCTGTAGAAAACACTGCAAGACAATTAGAATTATTTTGTACATTTTACATTGCTCTCATTTCGTTTCATACTCAAACTAATTTAAACGTGTCAAAAGGCGTTTGTAGATGTTATTAATACTCTTTTATATAATTTTCAAGCTGTAGAAAATTCTGCAAGACAATTAGAATTATTTTGTACATTTTACATTTCTCTCATTTCGTTTCATACTCAAACTAATTTAAACGTGTCAAAAGGCGTTTGTAGATGTTATTAATACTCTTTTATATAATTTTCAAGCTGTAGAAAATTCTGCAAAACCATTAGAATTATTTTGTACATTTTTATTTTTTCTCATTTCGTTTCATACTCAGTCTAATTTAGACGTGTCAAAAGGCGTTTGTAGATGCTATTAATACTCTTTTATATAATTTTCAAGCTGCAGAAAACACTGCAAGACCATTAGAATTATTTTGTACATTTCACCTTTCTCTCATTTCGTTTCATAGTCAAACTAATTTAAACGTCTCAAAAGGCGTTTGTAGATGCTATTAATACTCTTTTATATAATTATCAAGCTGTAGAAAACACTGCAAGACAATTAGAATTATTTTGTACATTTTACATTGCTCTCATTTCGTTTCATACTCAAACTAATTTAAACGTGTCAAAAGGCGTTTGTAGATGTTATTAATACTCTTTTATATAATTTTCAAGCTGTAGAAAATTCTGCAAAACCATTAGAATTGTTTTGTACATTTTTATTTTTTCTTATTTCGTTTCATACTCAGTCTAATTTAGACGTGCCAAAAGGCGTTTGTAGATGCTATTAATACTCTTTTATATAATTATCAAGCTGTAGAAAACACTGCAAGACCATTAGAATTATTTTGTACATTTCAACTTTCTCTCATTTCGTTTCATACTCAAACTAATTTAAACGTGTCAAAAGGCGTTTGTAGATGCTATTAATACTCTTTTATATAATTTTCAAGCTGCAGAAAACGCTGCAAGACCATTATAATTATTTTGTACATTTTATTTTTTTCTCATTTCGTTTCATACTCAAACTAATTTAAACGTGTCAAGAGGCGTTTGTAGATGATATTAATACTCTCCTATATAATTTTCAAGCTGTAGAAAACACTGCAAGACAATTAGAATTATTTTGTACATTTTACATTTCTCTCATTTCGTTTCATACTCAAACTAATTTAAACGTTTCAAAAGGCGTTTGTAGATGCTATTAATACTCTTTTATATAATTATCAAGCTGTAGAAAACACTGCAAGACCATTAGAATTATTTTGTACATTTCAACTTTCTCTCATTTCGTTTCATACTCAAACTAATTTAAACGTCTCAAAAGGCGTTTGTAGATGCTATTAATAATCTTTTACATAATTATCAAGCTGTAGAAAACACTGCAAGACCATTAGAATTATTTTGTACATTTTACATTTCTCTCATTTCGTTTCATACTCAAACTAATTTAAACGTGTCAAAAGGCGTTTGTAGATGCTATTCATACTCTATTATATAATTTTCAAGCTGCAGAAAACACTGCAAGACCATTAGAACTTAGTTCTACATTTTAATTTTTTCTCATTTCGTTTCATACTCAATCTAATTTAGACGTGTCAAAAGGCGTTTGTAGATGCTATTAATACTCTTTTATATAATTTTCAAGCTGTAGAAAACACTGCAAGACCATTAGAATTATTTTGTACATTTTAATTTTCTCTCATTTCGTTTCATACTCAAACTAATTTAAACGTGTCAAAAGGCGTTTGTAGATGCTATTAATACTCTTTTATATAATTTTCAAGCTGTAGAAAACACTGCAAAACCATTAGAATTATTTTGTACATTTTAATTTTCTCTCATTTCGTTTCATACTCAAACTAATTTAAACGTCTCAAAAGGCGTTTGTAGATGCTATTAATACTGTTTTATATAATTTTCAAGCTGTAGAAAACACTGTAAGACCATTAGAATTATTTTGTACTTTTTAATTTTCTCTCATTTCGTTTCATACTCAAACTAATTTAAAAGTGTCAAAAAGCGTTTGTAGATGCTATTAATAATCTTTTATATAATTATCAAGCTGTAGAAAACACTGCAAGACCATTAGAATTATTTTGTACATTTTACATTTCTCTCATTTCGTTTCATACTCAAACTAATTTAAACGTGTCAAAAGGCATTTGTAGATGCTAGTAATACTGTTTTATATAATTTTCAAGCTGTAGAAAACACTGCAAAACCATTAGAATTATTTTGTACTTTTAATTTTCTCTCATTTCGTTTCATACTCAAACTAATTTAAAAGTGTCAAAAGGCGTTTGTAGATGCTATTAATACTCCTTTATATAATTTTTAAGCTGTAGAAAACACTGCAAGACCATTAGAATTATTTTGTACATTTTAATTTTCTCTCATTTCGTTTCATACTCAAACTAATTTAAAAGTGTCAAAAGGCGTTTGTAGATGCTATTAATACTCCTTTATATAATTTTTAAGCTGTAGAAAACACTGCAAGACCATTAGAATTATTTTGTACATTTCAACTTTCTCTCATTTCGTTTCATACTCAAACTAATTTAAACGTGTCAAAAGGCGTTTGTAGATGCTATTAATACTCTCTTATATAATTTTCAAGCTGTAGAAAACACTGCAAGACAATTAGAATTATTTTGTACATTTTACATATCTCTCATTTCGTTTCATACTCAAACTAATTTAAACGTGTCAAAAGGCGTTTGTAGATGCTATTAATACTCTTTTATATAATTTTCAAGCTGCAGAAAACACTGCAAGACCATTAGAATTATTTGGTACATTTCACCTTTCTCTCATTTCGTTTCATAGTCAAACTAATTTAAACGTCTCAAAAGGCGTTTGTAGATGCTATTAATACTGTTTTATATAATTTTCAAGCTGTAGAAAACACTGCAAGACCATTAGAATTATTTTGTACTTTTTAATTTTCTCTCATTTCGTTTCATACTCAAACTAATTTAAAAGTGTCAAAAGGCGTTTGTAGATGCTATTAATAATCTTTTATATAATTATCAAGCTGTAGAAAACACTGCAAGACCATTAGAATTATTTTGTACATTTTACATTTCTCTCATTTCGTTTCATACTCAAACTAATTTAAACGTGTCAAAAGGCATTTGTAGATGCTAGTAATACTGTTTTATATAATTTTCAAGCTGTAGAAAACACTGCAAAACCATTAGAATTATTTTGTACTTTTTAATTTTCTCTCATTTCGTTTCATACTCAAACTAATTTAAAAGTGTCAAAAGGCGTTTGTAGATGCTATTAATACTCCTTTATATAATTTTTAAGCTGTAGAAAACACTGCAAGACCATTAGAATTATTTTGTACATTTTAATTTTCTCTCATTTCGTTTCATACTCAAACTAATTTAAAAGTGTCAAAAGGCGTTTGTAGATGCTATTAATAATCTTTTATATAATTATCAAGCTGTAGAAAACACTGCAAGACCATTAGAATTATTTTGTACATTTTACATTGCTCTCATTTCGTTTCATACTCAAACTAATTTAAACGTGTCAAAAGGCGTTTGTAGATGCTATTAATACTGTTTTATATAATTATCAAGTTGTAGAAAACACTGCAAGACCATTAGAATTATTTTGTACATTTTACATTTCTCTCATTTCGTTTCATACTCAAACTAATTTAAACGTGTCAAAAGGCGTTTGTAGATGTTATTAATACTCTTTTATATAATTATCAAGCTGTAGAAAACACTGGAAGACCATTAGAATTATTTTGTACATTTTACATTTCTCTTATTTCGTTTCATACTCAAACTAATTTAAACGTGTCAAAAGGCGTTTGTAGATGCTATTAATACTGTTTTATATAATTTTCAAGCTGTAGAAAACACTGCAAAACCATTAGAATTATTTTGTACTTTTTAATTTTCTCTCATTTCGTTTCATACTCAAACTAATTTAAAAGTGTCAAAAGGCGTTTGTAGATGCTATTAATAATCTTTTATATAATTATCAAGCTGTAGAAAACACTGCAAGACCATTAGAATTATTTTGTACATTTTACATTGCTCTCATTTCGTTTCATACTCAAACTAATTTAAACGTGTCAAAAGGCGTTTGTAGATGTTATTAATACTCTTTTATATAATTTTCAAGCTGTAGAAAACACTGCAAGACCATTAGAATTATTTTGTACATTTTACATTTCTCTCATTTCGTTTCATACTCAAACTAATTTAAACGTGTCAAAAGGCGTTTGTAGATGCTATTAATACTGTTTTATATAATTTTCAAGCTGTAGAAAACACTGCAAAACCATTAGAATTATTTTGTACTTTTTAATTTTCTCTCATTTCGTTTCATACTCAAACTAATTTAAAAGTGTCAAAAGGCGTTTGTAGATGCTATTAATAATCTTTTATATAATTATCAAGCTGTAGAAAACACTGCAAGACCATTAGAATTATTTTGTACATTTTACATTGCTCTCATTTCGTTTCATACTCAAACTAATTTAAACGTGTCAAAAGGCGTTTGTAGATGCTATTAATACTCTCTTATATAATTTTCAAGCTGTAGAAAACACTGCAAGACAATTAGAATTATTTTGTACATTTTACATTTCTCTCATTTCGTTTCATACTCAAACTAATTTAAACGTGTCAAAAGGCGTTTGTAGATGCTATTAATACTCTTTTATATAATTTTCAAGCTGCAGAAAACACTGCAAGACCATTAGAATTATTTTGTACATTTCACCTTTCTCTCATTTCGTTTCATAGTCAAACTAATTTAAACGTCTCAAAAGGCGTTTGTAGATGCTATTAATAATCTTTTACATAATTATCAAGCTGTAGAAAACACTGCAAGACCATTAGAATTATTTTGTACATTTTACATTTCTCTCATTTCGTTTCATACTCAAACTAATTTAAACGTGTCAAGAGGCGTTTGTAGATGCTATTAATACTCTTTTATATAATTTTCAAGCTGCAGAAAACACTGCAAGACAATTAGAATTATTTTGTACATTTTACATTGCTCTCATTTCGTTTCATACTCAAACTAATTTAAACGTGTCAAAAGGCGTTTGTAGATGCTATTAATACTTTTTTATATAATCATCAAGCTGTAGAAAACACTGCAAGACAATTAGAATTATTTTGTACATTTTACATTGCTCTCATTTCGTTTCATACTCAAACTAATTTAAACGTGTCAAAAGGCGTTTGTAGATGTTATTAATACTCTTTTATATAATTTTCAAGCTGTAGAAAATTCTGCAAGACAATTAGAATTATTTTGTACATTTTACATTTCTCTCATTTCGTTTCATACTCAAACTAATTTAAACGTGTCAAAAGGCGTTTGTAGATGTTATTAATACTCTTTTATATAATTTTCAAGCTGTAGAAAATTCTGCAAAACCATTAGAATTATTTTGTTCATTTTTATTTTTTCTCATTTCGTTTCATACTCAGTCTAATTTAGACGTGCCAAAAGGCGTTTGTAGATGCTATTAATACTCTTTTATATAATTATCAAGCTGTAGAAAACACTGCAAGACCATTCGAATTATTTTGTACATTTCAACTTTCTCTCATTTCGTTTCATACTCAAACTAATTTAAACGTGTCAAAAGGCGTTTGTAGATGCTATTAATACTCTTTTATATAATTTTCAAGCTGCAGAAAACGCTGCAAGACCATTATAATTATTTTGTACATTTTATTTTTTTCTCATTTCGTTTCATACTCAAACTAATTTAAACGTGTCAAGAGGCGTTTGTAGATGATATTAATCCTCTCTTATATAATTTTCAAGCTGTAGAAAACACTGCAAGACAATTAGAATTATTTTGTACATTTTACATTTCTCTCATTTCGTTTCATACTCAAACTAATTTAAACGTTTCAAAAGGCGTTTGTAGATGCTATTAATACTCTTTTATATAATTTTCAAGCTGCAGAAAACACTGCAAGACCATTAGAATTATTTTGTACATTTCAACTTTCTCTCATTTCGTTTCATACTCAAACTAATTTAAACGTCTCAAAAGGCGTTTGTAGATGCTATTAATAATCTTTTACATAATTATCAAGCTGTAGAAAACACTGCAAGACCATTAGAATTATTTTGTACATTTTACATTTCTCTCATTTCGTTTCATACTCAAACTAATTTAAACGTGTCAAAAGGCGTTTGTAGATGCTATTCATACTCTATTATATAATTTTCAAGCTGCAGAAAACACTGCAAGACCATTAGAACTTAGTTCTACATTTTAATTTTTTCTCATTTCGTTTCATATTCAATCTAATTTAGACGTGTCAAAAGGCGTTTGTAGATGCTATTAATACTCTTTTATATAATTTTCAAGCTGTAGAAAACACTGCAAGACCATTAGAATTATTTTGTACATTTTAATTTTCTCTCATTTCGTTTCATACTCAAACTAATTTAAACGTGTCAAAAGGCGTTTGTAGATGCTATTAATACTCTTTTATATAATTTTCAAGCTGTAGAAAACACTGCAAAACCATTAGAATTATTTTGTACATTTTAATTTTCTCTCATTTCGTTTCATACTCAAACTAATTTAAACGTCTCAAAAGGCGTTTGTAGATGCTATTAATACTGTTTTATATAATTTTCAAGCTGTAGAAAACACTGCAAGACCATTAGAATTATTTTGTACTTTTTAATTTTCTCTCATTTCGTTTCATACTCAAACTAATTTAAAAGTGTCAAAAGGCGTTTGTAGATGCTATTAATAATCTTTTATATAATTATCAAGCTGTAGAAAACACTGCAAGACCATTAGAATTATTTTGTACATTTTACATTTCTCTCATTTCGTTTCATACTCAAACTAATTTAAACGTGTCAAAAGGCATTTGTAGATGCTAGTAATACTGTTTTATATAATTTTCAAGCTGTAGAAAACACTGCAAAACCATTAGAATTATTTTGTACTTTTTATTTTCTCTCATTTCGTTTCATACTCAAACTAATTTAAAAGTGTCAAAAGGCGTTTGTAGATGCTATTAATACTCCTTTATATAATTTTTAAGCTGTAGAAAACACTGCAAGACCATTAGAATTATTTTGTACATTTTAATTTTCTCTCATTTCGGTTCATACTCAAACTCATTTAAAAGTTTCAAAAGGCGTTTGTAGATGCTATTAATAATCTTTTATATAATTATCAAGCTGTAGAAAACACTGCAAGACCATTAGAATTATTTTGTACATTTTACATTGCTCTCATTTCGTTTCATACTCAAACTAATTTAAACGTGTCAAAAGGCGTTTGTAGATGTTATTAATACTCTTTTATATAATTTTCAAGCTGTAGAAAACACTGCAAGACCATTAGAATTATTTTGTACATTTTACATTTCTCTCATTTCGTTTCATACTCAAACTAATTTAAACGTGTCAAAAGGCGTTTGTAGATGCTATTAATACTGTTTTATATAATTTTCAAGCTGTAGAAAACACTGCAAAACCATTAGAATTATTTTGTACTTTTTAATTTTCTCTTATTTCGTTTCATACTCAAACTAATTTAAAAGCGTCAAAAGGCGTTTGTAGATGCTATTAATAATCTTTTATATAATTATCAAGCTGTAGAAAACACTGCAAGACCATTAGAATTATTTTGTACATTTTACATTGCTCTCATTTCGTTTCATACTCAAACTAATTTAAACGTGTCAAAAGGCGTTTGTAGATGCTATTAATACTCTCTTATATAATTTTCAAGCTGTAGAAAACACTGCAAGACAATTAGAATTATTTTGTACATTTTACATTTCTCTCATTTCGTTTCATACTCAAACTAATTTAAACGTGTCAAAAGGCGTTTGTAGATGCTATTAATACTCTTTTATATAATTTTCAAGCTGCAGAAAACACTGCAAGACCATTAGAATTATTTTGTACATTTCACCTTTCTCTCATTTCGTTTCATAGTCAAACTAATTTAAACGTCTCAAAAGGCGTTTGTAGATGCTATTAATAATCTTTTACATAATTATCAAGCTGTAGAAAACACTGCAAGACCATTAGAATTATTTTGTACATTTTACATTTCTCTCATTTCGTTTCATACTCAAACTAATTTAAACGTGTCAAGAGGCGTTTGTAGATGCTATTAATACTCTTTTATATAATTTTCAAGCTGCAGAAAACACTGCAAGACAATTAGAATTATTTTGTACATTTTACATTGCTCTCATTTCGTTTCATACTCAAACTAATTTAAACGTGTCAAAAGGCGTTTGTAGATGCTATTAATACTCTTTTATATAATCATCAAGCTGTAGAAAACACTGCAAGACAATTAGAATTATTTTGTACATTTTACATTGCTCTCATTTCGTTTCATACTCAAACTAATTTAAACGTGTCAAAAGGCGTTTGTAGATGTTATTAATACTCTTTTATATAATTTTCAAGCTGTAGAAAATTCTGCAAGACAATTAGAATTATTTTGTACATTTAACATTTCTCTCATTTCGTTTCATACTCAAACTAATTTAAACGTGTCAAAAGGCGTTTGTAGATGTTATTAATACTCCTTTATATAATTTTCAAGCTGTAGAAAATACTGCAAGACCATTAGAATTATTTTGTACATTTTAATTTTCTCTCATTTCGTTTCATACTCAAACTAATTTAAAAGTGTCAAAAGGCGTTTGAGGATGCTATTAATAATCGTTTATATAATTATCAAGCTGTAGAAAACACTGCAAGACAATTAGAATTATTATGTACATTTTACATTTCTCTCATTTCGTTTCATACTCAAACTAATTTAAACGTGTCAAAAGGCGTTTGTAGATGTTATTAATACTCTTTTATATAATATTCAAGCTGTAGAAAACACTGCAAGACAATTAGAATTATTATGTACATTTTACATTTCTCTCATTTCGTTTCATACTCAAACTAATTTAAACGTGTCAAAAGGCGTTTGTAGATGTTATTAATACTCTTTTATATAATTTTCAAGCTGTAGAAAACACTGCAAGACAATTAGAATTATTATGTACATTTTACATTTCTCTCATTTCGTTTTATACTCAAACTAATTTAAACGTGTCAAACGGCGTTTGTAGATGTTATTAATACTATTTTATATAATTTTCAAGCTGTAGATAACACTGCAAGACCATTAGAATTATTTTGTACATTTTAATTTTCTCTCATTTTGTTTCATACTCAAACTAATTTAAACGTCTCAAAAGGCGTTTGTAGATGCTATTAATAATCTTTTACATAATTATCAAGCTGTAGAAAACACTGCAAGACCATTAGAATTATTTTGTACATTTTACATTTCTCTCATTTCGTTTCATACTCAAACTAATTTAAACGTGTCAAAGGCGTTTGTAGATGCTATTCATACTCTATTATATAATTTTCAAGCTGCAGAAAACACTGCAAGACCATTAGAACTTAGTTCTACATTTTAATTTTTTCTCATTTCGTTTCATACTCAATCTAATTTAGACGTGTCAAAAGGCGTTTGTAGATGCTATTAATACTCTTTTATATAATTTTCAAGCTGTAGAAAACACTGCAACACCATTAGAATTATTTTGTACATTTTAATTTTCTCTCATTTCGTTTCATACTCAAACTAATTTAAACGTGTCAAAAGGCGTTTGTAGATGCTATTAATACTCTTTTATATAATTTTCAAGCTGTAGAAAACACTGCAAAACCATTAGAATTATTTTGTACATTTTAATTTTCTCTCATTTCGTTTCATACTCAAACTAATTTAAACGTGTCAAAAGGCGTTTGTAGATGCTATTAATACTCTTTTATATAATTTTCAAGCTGTAGAAAACACTGCAAAACCATTAGAATTATTTTGTACTTTTTAATTTTCTCTCATTTCGTTTCATACTCAAACTAATTTAAAAGTGTCAAAAGGCGTTTGTAGATGCTATTAATAATCTTTTATATAATTATCGAGCTGTAGAAAACACTGCAAGACCATTAGAATTATTTTGTACATTTTACATTTCTCTCATTTCGTTTCATACTCAAACTAATTTAAACGTGTCAAAAGGCATTTGTAGATGCTAGTAATACTGTTTTATATAATTTTCAAGCTGTAGAAAACACTGCAAAACCATTAGAATTATTTTGTACTTTTTAATTTTCTCTCATTTCGTTTCATACTCAAACTAATTTAAACGTGTCAAAAGGCGTTTGTAGATGCTATTAATACTCCTTTATATAATTTTTAAGCTGTAGAAAACACTGCAAGACCATTAGAATTATTTTGTACATTTTAATTTTCTCTCATTTCGGTTCATACTCAAACTAATTTAAAAGTTTCAAAAGGCGTTTGTAGATGCTATTAATAATCTTTTATATAATTATCAAGCTGTAGAAAACACTGCAAGACAATTAGAATTATTTTGTACATTTTACATTTCTCTCATTTCGTTTCATACTCAAACTAATTTAAACGTGTCAAAAGGCGTTTGTAGATGTTATTAATACTCTTTTATATAATTTTCAAGCTGTAAAAAATTCTGCAAAACCATTAGAATTATTTTGTACATTTTAATTTTCTCTTATTTTGTTTCATACTCAAACTAATTTAAACGTGTCAAAAGGCGTTTGTAGATGCTATTAATACTCTTTTATGTAATTTTGAAGCTGTAGAAAACACTGCAAGACCATTAGAATTATTTTGTACATTTTATTTTTCTCTCATTTCGTTTCATACTCAAACTTATTTAAACGTGTCAAGAAGCGTTTGTAGATGCTATTTATACTCTCTTATATAATTTTCAAACTGTAGAAAACGCTGCAAGACCATTAGAATTATTTTGTACATTTCAACTTTCTCTCATTTCGTTTCATACTCAAACTAATTTAAACGTGTCAAAAGGCGTTTGTAGATGCTATTAATACTCTTTTATATAATTTTCAAGCTGTAGAAAACACTGCAAGACCATTAGAATTATTTTGTACATTTTAATTTTTTCTTATTTCGTTTCATACTCAATCTAATTTAGACGTGTCAAAAGGCGTTTGTATATGCTATTAACACTCTTTTATATGATTATCAAGCTGTAGAAAACACTGCAAGACCATTAGAATTATTTTGTACATTTCAACTTTCTCTCATTTGGTTTCATACTCAAACTAATTTAAACGTGTCAAAAGGCGTTTGTAGATGCTATTAATACTCTTTTATATAATTTTCAAACTGCAGAAAACACTGCAAGACCATTTGAATTATTTTGTACATTTTATTTTTCTCTCATTTCGTTTCACACTCAAACTAATTTAAACGTATCAAGCGGCGTTTGTAGATGCTATTAATAGTCTCTTATATAATTTTCAAGCTGTAGAAAACACTGCAAGACCATTAGAATTATTTTGTACATTTTAATTTTTTCTCATTTCGTTTCATACTCAAACTAATTTGAAAGTGTCAAAAGGCGTTTGTAGATTCTATTAATAATCTTTTATATAATTATCAAGCTGTAGAAAACACCGCAAGACCATTAGAATTATTTTGTACATTTTACATTTCTATGATTTCGTTTCATACTCAAACTAATTTAAACGTGTCAAAAGGCGTTTGTAGATGCTATTAATACTTTTTTATATAATTATCAAGCTGCAGAAAACACTGCAAGACCATTAGAATTATTTTGTACATTTTAATTTTTTCTCATTTCGTTTCATACTCAAACTAATTTGAAAGTGTCAAAAGGCGTTTGTAGATTCTATTAATAATCTTTTATATAATTATCAAGCTGTAGAAAACACCGCAAGACCATTAGAATTATTTTGTACATTTTACATTTCTATGATTTCGTTTCATACTCAAACTAATTTAAACGTGTCAAAAGGCGTTTGTAGATGCTATTAATACTCCTTTATATAATTTTTAAGCTGTAGAAAACACTGCAAGAACATTAGAATTATTTTGTACATTTTATTTTTCTCTCATTTCGTTTTATACTCAAACTAATTTAAACGTGTCAAGAGGCGTTTGTAGATGCTATTAATATTCTCTTATATAATTTTCAAGCTGTAGATAACACTGCAAGACCATTAGAATTATTTTGTACATTTTAATTTTCTCTCATTTTGTTTCATACTCAAACTAATTTAAACGTGTCAAAAGGCGTTTGTAGATGCTATTAATACTCTTTTATATAATTTTCAAGCTGTAGTAAACACTGCAAGACCATTAGAATAATTTTGTACATTTTATTTTTCTCTCATTTCGTTTCATACTCAAACGAATTTAAACGTGTCAAAAGGCGTTTGTAGATGCTATTAATACTCTTTTATATAATTTTCAAACTGTAGAAAACACTGCAAGACTATTAGAATTATTTTGTACATTTCAACTTTCTCTCATTTCGTTTCATACTCAAACTAATTTAAACGTGTCAAGAGGCGTTTGTAGATGCTATTAATACTCTCTTATATAATTTTCAAACTGTAGAAAACACTCCAAGACCATTAGAATTATTTTGTACATTTCAACTTTCTCTCATTTCGTTTCATACTCAAACTAATTTAAACGTGTCCAAAGGCGTTTGTAGATGCTAATAATACTGTTTTATATAATTTTCAAGCTGTAGAAAACACTGCAAGACCATTAGAATTATTTTGTACATTTTCATTTTTTCTCATTTCGTTTCATACTCAATCTAATTTAAACGTGTCAAAAGGCGTTTGTAGATGCTATTAATACTTTTTTATATCATTATCAAGCTGCAGAAAGCACTGCAAGACCATTAGAATTATTTTGTACATTTCAACTTTCTCTCATTTCGTTTCATACTCAAACTAATTTAAACGTGTCAAAAGGCGTTTGTAGATGCTATTAATACTCTTTTATATAATTTTCAAGCTGCAGAAAAGACTGCAAGACCATTAGAATTATTTTGTACATTTTATTTTTCTCTCATTTCGTTTCATACTCAAACTAATTTAAACGTGTCAAGAGGCGTTTGTAGATGCTATTAATACTCTCTTATAAAATTTTCAAGCTGTAGAAAACACTGCAAGACCATTAGAATTATTTTGTACATTTCAACCTTCTCTCATTTCGTTTCATACTCAAACTAATTTAAACGTGTCAAAAGGCGTTTGTAGATGCTATTAATACTTTTTTATATAATTATCAAGCTGCAGAAAACACTGCAAGAACATTAGAATTATTTTTTACATTTCAATTTTTTCTCATTTCGTTTCATACTCAAACTAATTTAAAAGTGTCAAAAGGCGTTTGTAGATGCTATCAATAATCTTTTATATAATTATCAAGCTGTAGAAAACACTGCAAGACCATTAGAATTATTTTGTACATTTTAATTTTCTCTCATTTCGTTTCATACTCAAATTAATTTAAACGTGTCAAAAGGCGTTTGTAGATGCTATTAATACTCTTTTATATAATTTTCAAGCTGCAGAAAACATTGCAAGACCATTAGAATTATTATGTACATTTTTTTTTTCTCATTTCGTTTCATACTCAATCTAATTTAGACGTGTCAAAAGGCGTTTGTAGATGCTATTAATACTCTTTTATATAATTTTCAAGCTGTAGAAAACACTGCAAGATCATTAGAATTATTTTGTACATTTTAATTTTCTCTCATTTCGTTTCATACTCAAACTAATTTAAACGTGTCAAAAGGCGTTTGTAGATGCTATTAATACTCCTTTATATAATTTTTAGGCTGTAAAAAACACTGCAAGACCATTAGAATTATTTTGTACATTTTAATTTTTCTCATTTCGTTTCATACTCAATCTAATTTAGACGTATCAAAAGGCGTTTGTAGATGCTATTAATACTCTTTTATATAATTTTCAAGCTGTAGAAAACACTGCAAAACCATTAGAATTATTTTGTACATTTTAATTTTCTCTCATTTAGTTTCATACTCAAACTAATTTAAACGTGTCAAAAGGCGTTTGTAGATGCTATTAATACTCCTTTATATAATTTTTAGGCTGTAGAAAACACTGCAAGACCATTAGAATTATTTTGTACATTTTAATTTTCTCTCATTTCGTTTCATACTCAAACTAATTTAAAAGTGTCAAAAGGCGTTTGAGGATGCTATTAATAATCGTTTATATAATTATCAAGCTGTAGAAAACACTGCAAGACAATTAGAATTATTATGTACATTTTACATTTCTCTCATTTCGTTTAATACTCAAACTAATTTAAACGTGTCAAAAGGCGTTTGTAGATGTTATTAATACTATTTTATATAATTTTCACGCTGTAGAAAATTCTGCAAGACAATTAGAATTATTTTGTACATTTTACATTTCTCTCATTTCGTTTCATACTCAAACTAATTTAAACGTGTCAAAAGGCGTTTGTAGATGTTATTAATACTCTTTTATATAATTTTCAAGCTGTAGAAAACACTGCAAGACAATTAGAATTATTATGTACATTTTACATTTCTCTCATTTCGTTTTATACTCAAACTAATTTAAACGTGTCAAAAGGCGTTTGTAGATGTTATTAAAACTATTTTATATAATTTTCAAGCTGTAGAAAATTCTGCAAGACAATTAGAATTATTTTGTACATTTTACATTTCTCTCATTTCGTTTCATACTCAATATAATTTAGACGTGTCAAAAGGCGTTTGTAGATGCTATTAATACTCTTTTATATAATTATCAAGCTGTAGAAAACACTGCAAGACCATTAGAATTATTTTGTACATTTCAACTTTCTCTCATTTCGTTTCATACTCAAACTAATTTAAACGTGTCAAAAGGCGTTAGTAGATGCTATTAATACTCTTTTATATAATTTTCAAGCTGTAGAAAACACTGCAAAACCATTAGAATTATTTTGTACATTTTAATTTTCTCTCATTTAGTTTCATACTCAAACTAATTTAAACGTGTCAAAAGGCGTTTGTAGATGCTATTAATACTCCTTTATATAATTTTTAGGCTGTAGAAAACACTGCAAGACCATTAGAATTATTTTGTACATTTTAATTTTCTCTCATTTCGTTTCATACTCAAACTAATTTAAAAGTGTCAAAAGGCGTTTGAGGATGCTATTAATAATCGTTTATATAATTATCAAGCTGTAGAAAACACTGCAAGACAATTAGAAATATTATGTACATTTTACATTTCTCTCATTTCGTTTTATACTCAAACTAATTTAAACGTGTCAAAAGGCGTTTGTAGATGTTATTAATACTATTTTATATAATTTTCAAGCTGTAGAAAACACTGCAAGACAATTAGAAATATTATGTACATTTTACATTTCTCTCATTTCGTTTCATACTCAATATAATTTAAACGTGTCAAAAGGCGTTTGTAGATGCTATTAATACTCTTTTATATAATTTTCAAGCTGTAGAAAACACTGCAAGACAATTAGAATTATTATGTACATTTTACATTTCTCTCATTTCGTTTCATACTCAAACTAATTTAAACGTGTCAAAAGGCGTTTGTAGATGTTATTAATACTCTTTTATATAATTTTCAAGCTGTAGAAAACACTGCAAGACAATTAGAATTATTATGTACATTTTACATTTCTCTCATTTCGTTTTATACTCAAACTAATTTAAACGTGTCAAAAGGCGTTTGTAGATGTTATTAATACTATTTTATATAATTTTCAAGCTGTAGATAACACTGCAAGACCATTAGAATTATTATGTACATTTTACATTTCTCTCATTTCGTTTCATACTCAAACTAATTTAAACGTGTCAAAAGGCGTTTGTAGATGCTATTAATACTCTTTTATATAATTTTCAAGCTGTAGAAAACACTGCAAGACAATTAGAATTATTATGTACATTTTACATTTCTCTCATTTCGTTTCATACTCAAACTAATTTAAACGTGTCAAAAGGCGTTTGTAGATGTTATTAATACTATTTTATATAATTTTCAAGCTGTAGAAAATTCTGCAAGACCATTAGAATTATTTTGTACATTTTAATTTTCTCTCATTTCGTTTCATACTCAAACTAATTTAAAAGTGTCAAAAGGCGTTTGAGGATGGCTATTAATAATCGTTTATATAATTATCAAGCTGTAGAAAACACTGCAAGACAATTAGAATTATTATGTACATTTTAATTTTTTCTCATTTCGTTTCATACTCAATCTAATTTAGACGTGTCAAAAGGCGTTTGTAGATGCTATTAATACTTTTTTATATAATTATCAAGCTGTAGAAAACACTGCAAGACCATTAGAATTATTTTGTACATTTCAACTTTCTCTCATTTCGTTTCATACTCAAACTAATTTAAAAGTGTCAAAAGGCGTTTGAGGATGCTATTAATAATCGTTTATATAATTATCAAGCTGTAGAAAACACTGCAAGACAATTAGAATTATTATGTACATTTTACATTTCTCTCATTTCGTTTTATACTCAAACTAATTTAAACGTGTCAAAAGGCGTTTGTAGATGTTATTAATACTATTTTATATAATTTTCAAGCTGTAGAAAATTCTGCAAGACAATTAGAATTATTTTGTACATTTTACATTTCTCTCATTTCGTTTCATACTCAAACTAATTTAAACGTGTCAAAAGGCGTTTGTAGATGTTATTAATACTCTTTTATATAATTTTCAAGCTGTAGAAAACACTGCAAGACAATTAGAATTATTATGTACATTTTACATTTCTCTCATTTCGTTTTATACTCAAACTAATTTAAACGTGTCAAAAGGCGTTTGTAGATGTTATTAATACTATTTTATATAATTTTCAAGCTGTAGAAAATTCTGCAAGACAATTAGAATTATTTTGTACATTTTACATTTCTCTCATTTCGTTTCATACTCAATATAATTTAAACGTGTCAAAAGGCGTTTGTAGATGCTATTAATTCTCTTTTAT
Organism: Agriotes lineatus; assembly: GCA_940337035.1. Lineage (NCBI taxonomy): Eukaryota > Metazoa > Arthropoda > Insecta > Coleoptera > Elateridae > Agriotes > Agriotes lineatus. Next base: position 90,158 of record CALNHX010004404.1, read on the forward strand.
ATAATTTTCAAGCTGTAGAAAACACTGCAAGACAATTAGAATTATTATGTACATTTTACATTTCTCTCATTTCGTTTCATACTCAAACTAATTTAAACGTGTCAAAAGGCGTTTGTAGATGTTATTAATACTATTTTATATAATTTTCAAGCTGTAGAAAACACTGCAAGACAATTAGAATTATTATGCACATTTTACATTTCTCTCATTTCGTTTTATACTCAAACTAATTTAAACGTGTCAAAAGACGTTTGTAGATGTTATTAATACTATTTTATATAATTTTCAAGCTGTAGATAACACTGCAAGACCATTAGAATTATTATGTACATTTTACATTTCTCTCATTTCGTTTCATACTCAAACTAATTTAAACGTGTCAAAAGTCGTTTGTAGATGCTATTAATACTCTTTTATATAATTTTCAAGCTGTAGAAAACACTGCAAGACAATTAGAATTATTATGTACATTTTACATTTCTTTCATTTCGTTTCATACTCAAACTAATTTAAACGTGTCAAAAGGCGTTTGTAGATGTTATTAATACTATTTTATATAATTTTCAAGCTGTAGAAAATTCTGCAAGACCATTAGAATTATTTTGTACATTTTAATTTTCTCTCATTTCGTTTCATACTCAAACTAATTTAAAAGTGTCAAAAGGCGTTTGAGGATGCTATTAATAATCGTTTATATAATTATCAAGCTGTAGAAAACACTGCAAGACAATTAGAATTATTATGTACATATTACATTTCTCTCATTTCGTTTTATACTCAAACTAATTTAAACGTGTCAAAAGGCGTTTGTAGATGTTATTAATACTATTTTATATAATTTTCAAGCTGTAGAAAATTCTGCAAAACAATTAAAATTATTTTGTACATTTTACATTTCTCTCATTTCGTTTCATACTCAAACTAATTTAAACGTGTCAAAAGGCGTTTGTAGATGTTATTAATACTCTTTTATATAATTTTCAAGCTGTAGAAAACACTGCAAGACAATTAGAATTATTATGTACATTTTACATTTCTCTCATTTCGTTTCATACTCAAACTAATTTAAACGTGTCAAAAGGCGTTTGTAGATGCTATTAATACTCTTTATATAATTTTCAAGCTGTAGAAAACACTGCAAGACAATTAGAATTATTATGTACATTTTACTTTTCTCTCATTTCGTTTCATACTCAAACTAATTTAAACGTGTCAAAAGGCGTTTGTAGATGCTACTAATAATCTTTTATATAATTATCAAGCTTTAGAAAACACTGCAAGACATTTAGAATTATTTTGTACATTTTACATTTCTCTCATTTCGTTTCATACTCAAACTAATTTAAACGTGTCAAAAGGCGTTTGTAGATGCTATTAATACTCTTTTATATAATTTTCAAGCTGTAGAAAACTCTGCAAAACCATTAGAATTATTTTGCACATTTTAATTTTCTCTCATTTTGTTTCATACTCAAACTAATTTAAACGTGTCAAAAGGCGTTTGTAGATGCTATTAATACTCTTTTATATAATTTTCAAGCTGTAGAAAACACTGCAAGACCATTAGAATTATTTTGTACATTTTAATTTTCTCTCAATTCGTTTCATACTCAAACTAATTTAAACGTCTCAAAAAGCGTTGGTAGATGCTGTTAATACTCTTTTATATAATTTTCAAGCTGCAGAAAACACTGCAAGACCATTAGAATTATTTTGTACATTTTAATTTTTTCTTATTTCGTTTCATACTCAAACTAATTTAAAAGTGTCAAAAGGCGTTTGTAGATGCTACTAATAATCTTTTATATAATTATCAAGCTGTAGAAAACACTGCAAGAACATTAGAATTATTTTGTACATTTTACATTTCTCTCATTTCGTTTCATACTCAAACTAATTTAAACGTGTCAAAAGGCGTTGGTAGATGCTATTAATACTCCTTTATATAATTTTTAAGCTGTAGAAAACACTGCAAGACCATTAAAATTATTTTGTACATTTTACATTTCTCTCATTTTGTTTCATACTCAAACTAATTTAAACGTGTCAAAAGGCGTTTGTAGATGCTATTAATACTCTCTTATATAATTTTAAAGCTTTAGAAAACACTGCAAGACCATTAGAATTAATTTGTACATTTCAACTTTCTCTCATTTCGTTTTATACTCAAACTAATTTAAACGTCTCAAAAGGCGTTGGTAGATGCTATTAATACTCTTCTATATAATTTTCAAGCTGCAGAAAACACTGCAAGACCATTAGAATTATTTTGTACATTTCAATTTTTTCTTATTTCGTTTCATACTCAAACTAATTTAAAAGTGTCAATAGGCGTTTGTAGATGCTATTAATAACCTTTTATATAATTATCAAGCTGTAGAAAACACTGCAAGACCATTAGAATTATTTTGTACATTTTAATTTTCTCTCATTTCGTTTCATACTCAAACTAATTTAAACGTGTCAAGAGGCGTTTGTAGATGCTATTAATACTCTCTTATATAATTTTCAAGCTGTAGAAAACACTGCAAGACCATTAGAATTATATTGTACATTTCAACTTTCTCTCATTTCGTTTCATACTCAAACTAATTTAAACGTCTCAAAAGGCGTTGGTAGATGCTATTAATAATCTTTTATATAATTTTCAAGCTGCAGAAGACACTGCAAGAACATTAGAATTATTTTGTACATTTTAATTTTTTCTTATTTCGTTTCATACTCAAACTAAATTAAAAGTGTCAAAAGGCGTTTGTAGATGCTATTAATAACCTTTTATATAATTATCAAGCTGTAGAAAACACTGCAAGACAATTAGATTTATTTTGTACATTTTACATTTCTCTCATTTCGTTTCATACTCAAACTAATTTAAAAGTGTCAAAAGGCGTTTGTAGATGCTATTAATAATCTTTTATATAATTATCAAGCTGTAGAAAACACTGCAAGACCATTAGAATTATTTTGTACATTTTACATTTCTTTCATTTCGTTTCATACTCAAACTAATTTAAACGTGTCAAAAGGCGTTTGTAGATGCTATTAATACTCCTTTATATAATCTTTAAGCTGTAGAAAACACTGCAAGACCATTAGAATTATTTTGTACATTTTAATTTTCTCTCATTTCGTTTCATACTCAAACTAATTTAAAAGTGTCAAAAGGCATTTGTAGATGCTATTAATAACCTTTTATATAATTATCAAGCTGTAGAAAACACTGCAAGACAATTAGAATTATTTTGTACATTTAACATTTCTCTCATTTCGTTTCATACTCAAACTAATTTAAACGTGTCAAAAGGCGTTTGTAGATGCTATTAATACTCTCTTATATAATTTTAAAGCTTTAGAAAACACTGCAAGACCATTAGAATTAATTTGTACATTTCAACTTTCTCTCATTTCGTTTTATACTCAAACTAATTTAAACGTCTCAAAAGGCGTTGGTAGATGCTATTAATACTCTTTTATATAATTTTCAAGCTGCAGAAAACACTGCAAGACCATTAGAATTAATTTGTACATTTCAATTTTTTCTTATTTCGTTTCATACTCAAACTAATTTAAAAGTGTCAATAGGCGTTTGTAGATGCTATTAATAATCTTTTATATAATTATCAAGCTGTAGAAAACACTGCAAGACCATTAGAATTATTTTGTACATTTTAATTTTCTCTCATTTCGTTTCATACTCAAACTAATTTAAACGTGTCAAGAGGCGTTTGTAGATGCTATTAATACTCTCTTATATAATTTTCAAGCTGTAGAAAACACTGCAAGACCATTAGAATTATATTGTACATTTCAACTTTCTCTCATTTCGTTTCATACTCAAACTAATTTAAACGTCTCAAAAGGCGTTGGTAGATGCTATTAATAATCTTTTATATAATTTTCAAGCTGCAGAAGACACTGCAAGAACATTAGAATTATTTTGTACATTTTAATTTTTTCTTATTTCGTTTCATACTCAAACTAAATTAAAAGTGTCAAAAGGCGTTTGTAGATGCTATTAATAATCTTTTATATAATTATCAAGCTGTAGAAAACACTGCAAGACAATTAGAATTATTTTGTACATTTTACATTTCTCTCATTTCGTTTCATACTCAAACTAATTTAAAAGTGTCAAAAGGCGTTTGTAGATGCTATTAATAATCTTTTATATAATTATCAAACTGTAGAAAACACTGCAAGACCATTAGAATTATTTTGTACATTTTAATTTTCTCTCATTTCGTTTCATACTCAAACTAATTTAAACGTGAGTTTGTAGATGCTATTAATACTCTTTTATATAATTTTCGAACTGTAGAAAACACTGCAAGACCATTAGAATTATTTTGTACATTTTAATTTTTTCTCATTTCGTTTCATACTCAAACTAATTTAAACGTGTCAAAAGGCGTTTGTAGATGCTATTAATACTCTTTTATATAATTTTCAAGCTGTAGAAAACACTGCAAGACCATTAGAATTATTTTGTACATTTTAATTTTCTCTCATTTCGTTTCATACTCAAACTAATTTAAACGTGTCAAAAGGCGTTTGTAGATGCTATTAATACTCTTTTATATAATTTTCAAGCTGTAGAAAACACTGCAAGACCATTAGAATTATTTTGTACATTTCAACTTTCTCTCATTTCGTTTCATACTCAAACTAATTTAAACGTCTCAAAAGGCGTTGGTAGATGCTATTAATAATCTTTTATATAATTTTCAAGCTGCAGAAGACACTGCAAGAACATTAGAATTATTTTGTACATTTTAATTTTTTCTTATTTCGTTTCATACTCAAACTAAATTAAAAGTGTCAAAAGGCGTTTGTAGATGCTATTAATAATCTTTTATATAATTATCAAGCTGTAGAAAACACTGCAAGACAATTAGAATTATTTTGTACATTTTACATTTCTCTCATTTCGTTTCATACTCAAACTAATTTAAAAGTGTCAAAAGGCGTTTGTAGATGCTATTAATAATCTTTTATATAATTATCAAACTGTAGAAAACACTGCAAGACCATTAGAATTATTTTGTACATTTTAATTTTCTCTTATTTCGTTTCATACTCAAACTAAATTAAAAGTGTCAAAAGGCGTTTGTAGATGCTATTAATAATCTTTTATATAATTATCAAGCTGTAGAAAACACTGCAAGACCATTAGAATTATTTTGTACATTTTACATTTCTTTCATTTCGTTTCATACTCAAACTAATTTAAACGTGTCAAAAGGCGTTTGTAGATGCTATTAATACTCCTTTATATAATCTTTAAGCTGTAGAAAACACTGCAAGACCATTAGAATTATTTTGTACATTTTAATTTTCTCTCATTTCGTTTCATACTCAAACTAATTTAAAAGTGTCAAAAGGCATTTGTAGATGCTATTAATAACCTTTTATATAATTATCAAGCTGTAGAAAACACTGCAAGACAATTAGAATTATTTTGTACATTTAACATTTCTCTCATTTCGTTTCATACTCAAACTAATTTAAACGTGTCAAAAGGCGTTTGTAGATGCTATTAATACTCTCTTATATAATTTTAAAGCTTTAGAAAACACTGCAAGACCATTAGAATTAATTTGTACATTTCAACTTTCTCTCATTTCGTTTTATACTCAAACTAATTTAAACGTCTCAAAAGGCGTTGGTAGATGCTATTAATACTCTTTTATATAATTTTCAAGCTGCAGAAAACACTGCAAGACCATTAGAATTAATTTGTACATTTCAATTTTTTCTTATTTCGTTTCATACTCAAACTAATTTAAAAGTGTCAATAGGCGTTTGTAGAAGCTATTAATAATCTTTTATATAATTATCAAGCTGTAGAAAACACTGCAAGACCATTAGAATTATTTTGTACATTTTAATTTTCTCTCATTTCGTTTCATACTCAAACTAATTTAAACGTGTCAAGAGGCGTTTGTAGATGCTATTAATACTCTCTTATATAATTTTCAAGCTGTAGAAAACACTGCAAGACCATTAGAATTATATTGTACATTTCAACTTTCTCTCATTTCGTTTCATACTCAAACTAATTTAAACGTCTCAAAAGGCGTTGGTAGATGCTATTAATAATCTTTTATATAATTTTCAAGCTGCAGAAGACACTGCAAGAACATTAGAATTATTTTGTACATTTTAATTTTTTCTTATTTCGTTTCATACTCAAACTAAATTAAAAGTGTCAAAAGGCGTTTGTAGATGCTATTAATAATCTTTTATATAATTATCAAGCTGTAGAAAACACTGCAAGACAATTAGAATTATTTTGTACATTTTACATTTCTCTCATTTCGTTTCATACTCAAACTAATTTAAAAGTGTCAAAAGGCGTTTGTAGATGCTATTAATAATCTTTTATATAATTATCAAACTGTAGAAAACACTGCAAGACCATTAGAATTATTTTGTACATTTTAATTTTCTCTCATTTCGTTTCATACTCAAACTAATTTAAACGTGAGTTTGTAGATGCTATTAATACTCTTTTATATAATTTTCGAACTGTAGAAAACACTGCAAGACCATTAGAATTATTTTGTACATTTTAATTTTTTCTCATTTCGTTTCATACTCAAACTAATTTAAACGTGTCAAAAGGCGTTTGTAGATGCTATTAATACTCTTTTATATAATTTTCAAGCTGTAGAAAACACTGCAAGACCATTAGAATTATTTTGTACATTTTAATTTTCTCTCATTTCGTTTCATACTCAAACTAATTTAAACGTGTCAAAAGGCGTTTGTAGATGCTATTAATACTCTTTTATATAATTTTCAAGCTGTAGAAAACACTGCAAGACCATTAGAATTATTTTGTACATTTCAACTTTCTCTCATTTCGTTTCATACTCAAACTAATTTAAACGTCTCAAAAGGCGTTGGTAGATGCTATTAATAATCTTTTATATAATTTTCAAGCTGCAGAAGACACTGCAAGAACATTAGAATTATTTTGTACATTTTAATTTTTTCTTATTTCGTTTCATACTCAAACTAAATTAAAAGTGTCAAAAGGCGTTTGTAGATGCTATTAATAATCTTTTATATAATTATCAAGCTGTAGAAAACACTGCAAGACAATTAGAATTATTTTGTACATTTTACATTTCTCTCATTTCGTTTCATACTCAAACTAATTTAAAAGTGTCAAAAGGCGTTTGTAGATGCTATTAATAATCTTTTATATAATTATCAAACTGTAGAAAACACTGCAAGACCATTAGAATTATTTTGTACATTTTAATTTTTTCTCATTTCGTTTCATACTCAAACTAATTTAAACGTGTCAAAAGGCGTTTGTAGATGCTATTAATACTCTTTTATATAATTTTCAAGCTGTAGAAAACACTGCAAGACCATTAGAATTATTTTGTACATTTTAATTTTCTCTCATTTCGTTTCATACTCAAACTAATTTAAACGTGTCAAAAGGCGTTTGTAGATGCTATTAATACTCTTTTATATAATTTTCAAGCTGTAGAAAACACTGCAAGACCATTAGAATTATTTTGTACATTTTACATTTCTCTCATTTTGTTTCATACTCAAACTAATTTAAACGTGTCAAAAGGCGTTTGTAGATGCTATTAATACTCTCTTATATAATTTTCAAGCTGTAGAAAACACTGCAAGACCATTAGAATTAATTTGTACATTTCAACTTTCTCTCATTTCGTTTTATACTCAAACTAATTTAAACGTCTCAAAAGGCGTTGGTAGATGCTATTAATACTCTTTTATATAATTTTCAAGCTGCAGAAAACACTGCAAGATCATTAGAATTATTTTGTACATTTTAATTTTTTCTTATTTCGTTTCATACTCAAACTAATTTAAAAGTGTCAATAGGCGTTTGTAGATGCTATTAATAATCTTTTATATAATTATCAAGCTGTAGAAAACACTGCAATACCATTAGAATTATTTTGTACATTTTAATTTTCTCTAATTTCGTTTCATACTCAAACTAATTTAAACGTGTCAAGAGGCGTTTGTAGATGCTATTAATACTCTCTTATATAATTTTCAAGCTGTAGAAAACACTGCAAGACCATTAGAATTATATTGTACATTTCAACTTTCTCTCATTTCGTTTCATACTCAAACTAATTTAAACGTCTCAAAAGGCTTTGGTAGATGCTATTAATAATCTTTTATATAATTTTCAAGCTGCAGAAAACACTGCAAGACAATTAGAATTATTTTGTACATTTTACATTTCTCGCAGTTCGTTTCATACTCAAACTAATTTAAAAGTGTCAAAAGGCGTTTGTAGATGCTATTAATAATCTTTTATATAATTATCAAGCTGTAGAAAACACTGCAAGACCATTAGAATTATTTTGTACATTTTACATTTCTCGCATTTCGTTTCATACTCAAACTAATTTAAAAGTGTCAAAAGGCGTTTGTAGATGCTATTAATAATCTTTTATATAATTATCAAGCTGTAGAAAACACTGCAAGACCATTAGAATTATTTTGTACATTTTACATTTCTCTCATTTCGTTTCATACTCAAACCAAATTAAAAGTGTCAAAAGGCGTTTGTAGATGCTATAAATAATCTTTTATATAATTATCAAGCTGTAGAAAATACTGCAAGACAATTAGAATTATTTTGTACATTTTACATTTCTCGCATTTCGTTTCATACTCAAACTATTTTAAAAGTGTCAAAAGGCGTTTGTAGATGCTATTAATAATCTTTTATATAATTATCAAGCTGTAGAAAACACTGCAAGACAATTAGAATTATTTTGTACATTTTACATTTCTCGCATTTCGTTTCATACTCAAACTAATTTAAAAGTGTCAAAAGGCGTTTGTAGATGCTATTAATAATCTTTTATATAATTATCAAGCTGTAGAAAACACTGCAAGACCATTAGAATTATTTTGTACATTTTACATTTCTCGCATTTCGTTTCATACTCAAACCAAATTAAAAGTGTCAAAAGGCGTTTGTAGATGCTATTAATAATCTTTTATATAATTATCAAGCTGTAGAAAACACTGCAAGACCATTAGAATTATTTTGTACATTTTACATTTCTTTCATTTCGTTTCATACTCAAACTAATTTAAACGTGTCAAAAGGCGTTTGTAGATGCTATTAATACTCCTTTATATAATTTTTAAGCTGTAGAAAACACTGCAAGACATTAGAATTATTTTGTACATTTTAATTTTCTCTCATTTCGTTTCATACTCAAACTAATTTAAAAGTGTCAAAAGGCGTTTGTAGATGCTATTAATAATCTTTTATATAATTATCAAGCTTTAGAAAACACTGCAAGACATTTAGAATTATTTTGTACATTTTACATTTCTCTCATTTCGTTTCATACTCAAACTAATTTAAACGTGTCAAAAGGCGTTTGTAGATGCTATTAATACTCTTTTATATAATTTTCAAGCTGTAGAAAACTCTGCAAAACCATTAGAATTATTTTGCACATTTTAATTTTCTCTCATTTTGTTTCATACTCAAACTAATTTAAACGTGTCAAAAGGCGTTTGTAGATGCTATTAATACTCTTTTATATAATTTTCAAGCTGTAGAAAACACTGCAAGACCATTAGAATTATTTTGTACATTTTAATTTTCTCTCAATTCGTTTCATACTCAAACTAATTTAAACGTCTCAAAAAGCGTTGGTAGATGCTGTTAATACTCTTTTATATAATTTTCAAGCTGCAGAAAACACTGCAAGATCATTAGAATTATTTTGTACATTTTAATTTTTTCTTATTTCGTTTCATACTCAAACTAATTTAAAAGTGTCAAAAGGCGTTTGTAGATGCTATTAATAATCTTTTATATAATTATCAAGCTGTAGAAAACACTGCAAGAACATTAGAATTATTTTGTACATTTTAATTTTCTCTCATTTCGTTTCATACTCAAACTAATTTAAACGTGTCAAAAGGCGTTGGTAGATGCTATTAATACTCCTTTATATAATTTTTAAGCTGTAGAAAACACTGCAAGACCATTAAAATTATTTTGTACATTTTACATTTCTCTCATTTTGTTTCATACTCAAACTAATTTAAACGTGTCAAAAGGCGTTTGTAGATGCTATTAATACTCTCTTATATAATTTTAAAGCTTTAGAAAACACTGCAAGACCATTAGAATTAATTTGTACATTTCAACTTTCTCTCATTTCGTTTTATACTCAAACTAATTTAAACGTCTCAAAAGGCGTTGGTAGATGCTATTAATACTCTTCTATATAATTTTCAAGCTGCAGAAAACACTGCAAGACCATTAGAATTATTTTGTACATTTCAATTTTTTCTTATTTCGTTTCATACTCAAACTAATTTAAAAGTGTCAATAGGCGTTTGTAGATGCTATTAATAATCTTTTATATAATTATCAAGCTGTAGAAAACACTGCAAGACCATTAGAATTATTTTGTACATTTTAATTTTCTCACATTTCGTTTCATACTCAAACTAATTTAAACGTGTCAAGAGGCGTTTGTAGATGCTATTAATACTCTCTTATATAATTTTCAAGCTGTAGAAAACACTGCAAGACCATTAGAATTATATTGTACATTTCAACTTTCTCTCATTTCGTTTCATACTCAAACTAATTTAAACGTCTCAAAAGGCGTTGGTAGATGCTATTAATAATCTTTTATATAATTTTCAAGCTGCAGAAGACACTGCAAGAACATTAGAATTATTTTGTACATTTTAATTTTTTCTTATTTCGTTTCATACTCAAACTAAATTAAAAGTGTCAAAAGGCGTTTGTAGATGCTATTAATAACCTTTTATATAATTATCAAGCTGTAGAAAACACTGCAAGACAATTAGATTTATTTTGTACATTTTACATTTCTCTCATTTCGTTTCATACTCAAACTAATTTAAAAGTGTCAAAAGGCGTTTGTAGATGCTATTAATAATCTTTTATATAATTATCAAACTGTAGAAAACACTGCAAGACCATTAGAATTATTTTGTACATTTTACATTTCTCTCATTTCGTTTCATACTCAAACTAAATTAAAAGTGTCAAAAGGCGTTTGTAGATGCTATTAATAATCTTTTATATAATTATCAAGCTGTAGAAAACACTGCAAGACCATTAGAATTATTTTGTACATTTTACATTTCTTTCATTTCGTTTCATACTCAAACTAATTTAAACGTGTCAAAAGGCGTTTGTAGATGCTATTAATACTCCTTTATCTAATCTTTAAGCTGTAGAAAACACTGCAAGACCATTAGAATTATTTTGTACATTTTAATTTTCTCTCATTTCGTTTCATACTCAAACTAATTTAAAAGTGTCAAAAGGCATTTGTAGATGCTATTAATAACCTTTTATATAATTATCAAGCTGTAGAAAACACTGCAAGACAATTAGAATTATTTTGTACATTTAACATTTCTCTCATTTCGTTTCATACTCAAACTAATTTAAACGTGTCAAAAGGCGTTTGTAGATGCTATTAATACTCTCTTATATAATTTTAAAGCTTTAGAAAACACTGCAAGACCATTAGAATTAATTTGTACATTTCAACTTTCTCTCATTTCGTTTTATACTCAAACTAATTTAAACGTCTCAAAAGGCGTTGGTAGATGCTATTAATACTCTTTTATATAATTTTCAAGCTGCAGAAAACACTGCAAGACCATTAGAATTAATTTGTACATTTCAATTTTTTCTTATTTTGTTTCATACTCAAACTAATTTAAAAGTGTCAATAGGCGTTTGTAGATGCTATTAATAATCTTTTATATAATTATCAAGCTGTAGAAAACACTGCAAGACCATTAGAATTATTTTGTACATTTTAATTTTCTCTCATTTCGTTTCATACTCAAACTAATTTAAACGTGTCAAGAGGCGTTTGTAGATGCTATTAATACTCTCTTATATAATTTTCAAGCTGTAGAAAACACTGCAAGACCATTAGAATTATATTGTACATTTCAACTTTCTCTCATTTCGTTTCATACTCAAACTAATTTAAACGTCTCAAAAGGCGTTGGTAGATGCTATTAATAATCTTTTATATAATTTTCAAGCTGCAGAAGACACTGCAAGAACATTAGAATTATTTTGTACATTTTAATTTTTTCTTATTTCGTTTCATACTCAAACTAAATTAAAAGTGTCAAAAGGCGTTTGTAGATGCTATTAATAATCTTTTATATAATTATCAAGCTGTAGAAAACACTGCAAGACAATTAGAATTATTTTGTACATTTTACATTTCTCTCATTTCGTTTCATACTCAAACTAATTTAAAAGTGTCAAAAGGCGTTTGTAGATGCTATTAATAATCTTTTATATAATTATCAAACTGTAGAAAACACTGCAAGACCATTAGAATTATTTTGTACATTTTAATTTTCTCTCATTTCGTTTCATACTCAAACTAATTTAAACGTGAGTTTGTAGATGCTATTAATACTCTTTTATATAATTTTCGAACTGTAGAAAACACTGCAAGACCATTAGAATTATTTTGTACATTTTAATTTTTTCTCATTTCGTTTCATACTCAAACTAATTTAAACGTGTCAAAAGGCGTTTGTAGATGCTATTAATACTCTTTTATATAATTTTCAAGCTGTAGAAAACACTGCAAGGCCATTAGAATTATTTTGTACATTTTAATTTTCTCTCATTTCGTTTCATACTCAAACTAATTTAAACGTGTCAAAAGGCGTTTGCAGATGCTATTAATACTCTTTTATATAATTTTCAAGCTGTAGAAAACACTGCAAGACCATTAGAATTATTTTGTACATTTTACATTTCTCTCATTTTGTTTCATACTCAAACTAATTTAAACGTGTCAAAAGGCGTTTGTAGATGCTATTAATACTCTCTTATATAATTTTCAAGCTGTAGAAAACACTGCAAGACCATTAGAATTAATTTGTACATTTCAACTTTCTCTCATTTCGTTTTATACTCAAACTAATTTAAACGTCTCAAAAGGCGTTGGTAGATGCTATTAATACTCTTTTATATAATTTTCAAGCTGCAGAAAACACTGCAAGATCATTAGAATTATTTTGTACATTTTAATTTTTTCTTATTTCGTTTCATACTCAAACTAATTTAAAAGTGTCAATAGGCGTTTGTAGATGCTATTAATAATCTTTTATATAATTATCAAGCTGTAGAAAACACTGCAATACCATTAGAATTATTTTGTACATTTTAATTTTCTCTAATTTCGTTTCATACTCAAACTAATTTAAACGTGTCAAGAGGCGTTTGTAGATGCTATTAATACTCTCTTATATAATTTTCAAGCTGTAGAAAACACTGCAAGACCATTAGAATTATATTGTACATTTCAACTTTCTCTCATTTCGTTTCATACTCAAACTAATTTAAACGTCTCAAAAGGCTTTGGTAGATGCTATTAATAATCTTTTATATAATTTTCAAGCTGCAGAAAACACTGCAAGACAATTAGAATTATTTTTTACATTTTACATTTCTCGCAGTTCGTTTCATACTCAAACTAATTTAAAAGTGTCAAAAGGCGTTTGTAGATGCTATTAATAATCTTTTATATAATTATCAAGCTGTAGAAAACACTGCAAGACAATTAGAATTATTTTGTACATTTTACATTTCTCGCATTTCGTTTCATACTCAAACTAATTTAAAAGTGTCAAAAGGCGTTTGTAGATGCTATTAATAATCTTTTATATAATTATCAAGCTGTAGAAAACACTGCAAGACCATTAGAATTAATTTGTACATTTCAATTTTTTCTTATTTTGTTTCATACTCAAACTAATTTAAAAGTGTCAATAGGCGTTTGTAGATGCTATTAATAATCTTTTATATAATTATCAAGCTGTAGAAAACACTGCAAGACCATTAGAATTATTTTGTACATTTTAATTTTCTCTCATTTCGTTTCATACTCAAACTAATTTAAACGTGTCAAGAGGCGTTTGTAGATGCTATTAATACTCTCTTATATAATTTTCAAGCTGTAGAAAACACTGCAAGACCATTAGAATTATATTGTACATTTCAACTTTCTCTCATTTCGTTTCATACTCAAACTAATTTAAACGTCTCAAAAGGCGTTGGTAGATGCTATTAATAATCTTTTATATAATTTTCAAGCTGCAGAGGACACTGCAAGAACATTAGAATTATTTTGTACATTTTAATTTTTTCTTATTTCGTTTCATACTCAAACTAAATTAAAAGTGTCAAAAGGCGTTTGTAGATGCTATTAATAATCTTTTATATAATTATCAAGCTGTAGAAAACACTGCAAGACAATTAGAATTATTTTGTACATTTTACATTTCTCTCATTTCGTTTCATACTCAAACTAATTTAAAAGTGTCAAAAGGCGTTTGTAGATGCTATTAATAATCTTTTATATAATTATCAAACTGTAGAAAACACTGCAAGACCATTAGAATTATTTTGTACATTTTAATTTTCTCTCATTTCGTTTCATACTCAAACTAATTTAAACGTGAGTTTGTAGATGCTATTAATACTCTTTTATATAATTTTCGAACTGTAGAAAACACTGCAAGACCATTAGAATTATTTTGTACATTTTAATTTTTTCTCATTTCGTTTCATACTCAAACTAATTTAAACGTGTCAAAAGGCGTTTGTAGATGCTATTAATACTCTTTTATATAATTTTCAAGCTGTAGAAAACACTGCAAGACCATTAGAATTATTTTGTACATTTTAATTTTCTCTCATTTCGTTTCATACTCAAACTAATTTAAACGTGTCAAAAGGCGTTTGCAGATGCTATTAATACTCTTTTATATAATTTTCAAGCTGTAGAAAACACTGCAAGACCATTAGAATTATTTTGTACATTTTACATTTCTCTCATTTTGTTTCATACTCAAACTAATTTAAACGTGTCAAAAGGCGTTTGTAGATGCTATTAATACTCTCTTATATAATTTTCAAGCTGTAGAAAACACTGCAAGACCATTAGAATTAATTTGTACATTTCAACTTTCTCTCATTTCGTTTTATACTCAAACTAATTTAAACGTCTCAAAAGGCGTTGGTAGATGCTATTAATACTCTTTTATATAATTTTCAAGCTGCAGAAAACACTGCAAGATCATTAGAATTATTTTGTACATTTTAATTTTTTCTTATTTCGTTTCATACTCAAACTAATTTAAAAGTGTCAATAGGCGTTTGTAGATGCTATTAATAATCTTTTATATAATTATCAAGCTGTAGAAAACACTGCAATACCATTAGAATTATTTTGTACATTTTAATTTTCTCTAATTTCGTTTCATACTCAAACTAATTTAAACGTGTCAAGAGGCGTTTGTAGATGCTATTAATACTCTCTTATATAATTTTCAAGCTGTAGAAAACACTGCAAGACCATTAGAATTATATTGTACATTTCAACTTTCTCTCATTTCGTTTCATACTCAAACTAATTTAAACGTCTCAAAAGGCTTTGGTAGATGCTATTAATAATCTTTTATATAATTTTCAAGCTGCAGAAAACACTGCAAGACAATTAGAATTATTTTTTACATTTTACATTTCTCGCAGTTCGTTTCATACTCAAACTAATTTAAAAGTGTCAAAAGGCGTTTGTAGATGCTATTAATAATCTTTTATATAATTATCAAGCTGTAGAAAACACTGCAAGACCATTAGAATTATTTTGTACATTTTACATTTCTCGCATTTCGTTTCATACTCAAACTAATTTAAAAGTGTCAAAAGGCGTTTGTAGATGCTATTAATAATCTTTTATATAATTATCAAGCTGTAGAAAACACTGCAAGACCATTAGAATTATTTTGTACATTTTACATTTCTCTCATTTCGTTTCATACTCAAACCAAATTAAAAGTGTCAAAAGGCGTTTGTAGATGCTATAAATAATCTTTTATATAATTATCAAGCTGTAGAAAATACTGCAAGACAATTAGAATTATTTTGTACATTTTACATTTCTCGCATTTCGTTTCATACTCAAACTAATTTAAAAGTGTCAAAAGGCGTTTGTAGATGCTATTAATAATCTTTTATATAATTATCAAGCTGTAGAAAACACTGCAAGACAATTAGAATTATTTTGTACATTTTACATTTCTCGCATTTCGTTTCATACTCAAACTAATTTAAAAGTGTCAAAAGGCGTTTGTAGATGCTATTAATAATCTTTTATATAATTATCAAGCTGTAGAAAACACTGCAAGACCATTAGAATTATTTTGTACATTTTACATTTCTCGCATTTCGTTTCATACTCAAACCAAATTAAAAGTGTCAAAAGGCGTTTGTAGATGCTATTAATAATCTTTTATATAATTATCAAGCTGTAGAAAACACTGCAAGACCATTAGAATTATTTTGTACATTTTACATTTCTTTCATTTCGTTTCATACTCAAACTAATTTAAACGTGTCAAAAGGCGTTTGTAGATGCTATTAATACTCCTTTATATAATTTTTAAGCTGTAGAAAACACTGCAAGACATTAGAATTATTTTGTACATTTTAATTTTCTCTCATTTCGTTTCATACTCAAACTAATTTAAAAGTGTCAAAAGGCGTTTGTAGATGCTATTAATAATCTTTTATATAATTATCAAGCTTTAGAAAACACTGCAAGACATTTAGAATTATTTTGTACATTTTACATTTCTCTCATTTCGTTTCATACTCAAACTAATTTAAACGTGTCAAAAGGCGTTTGTAGATGCTATTAATACTCTTTTATATAATTTTCAAGCTGTAGAAAACTCTGCAAAACCATTAGAATTATTTTGCACATTTTAATTTTCTCTCATTTTGTTTCATACTCAAACTAATTTAAACGTGTCAAAAGGCGTTTGTAGATGCTATTAATACTCTTTTATATAATTTTCAAGCTGTAGAAAACACTGCAAGACCATTAGAATTATTTTGTACATTTTAATTTTCTCTCAATTCGTTTCATACTCAAACTAATTTAAACGTCTCAAAAAGCGTTGGTAGATGCTGTTAATACTCTTTTATATAATTTTCAAGCTGCAGAAAACACTGCAAGACCATTAGAATTATTTTGTACATTTTAATTTTTTCTTATTTCGTTTCATACTCAAACTAATTTAAAAGTGTCAATAGGCGTTTGTAGATGCTATTAATAATCTTTTATATAATTATCAAGCTGTAGAAAACACTGCAAGAACATTAGAATTATTTTGTACATTTTACATTTCTCTCATTTCGTTTCATACTCAAACTAATTTAAACGTGTCAAAAGGCGTTGGTAGATGCTATTAATACTCCTTTATATAATTTTTAAGCTGTAGAAAACACTGCAAGACCATTAGAATTATTTTGTACATTTTACATTTCTCTCATTTTGTTTCATACTCAAACTAATTTAAACGTGTCAAAAGGCGTTTGTAGATGCTATTAATACTCTCTTATATAATTTTAAAGCTTTAGAAAACACTGCAAGACCATTAGAATTAATTTGTACATTTCAACTTTCTCTCATTTCGTTTTATACTCAAACTAATTTAAACGTCTCAAAAGGCGTTGGTAGATGCTATTAATACTCTTTTATATAATTTTCAAGCTGCAGAAAACACTGCAAGACCATTAGAATTATTTTGTACATTTCAATTTTTTCTTATTTCGTTTCATACTCAAACTAATTTAAAAGTGTCAATAGGCGTTTGTAGATGCTATTAATAATCTTTTATATAATTATCAAGCTGTAGAAAACACTGCAAGACCATTAGAATTATTTTGTACATTTTAATTTTCTCTCATTTCGTTTCATACTCAAACTAATTTAAACGTGTCAAGAGGCGTTTGTAGATGCTATTAATACTCTCTTATATAATTTTCAAGCTGTAGAAAACACTGCAAGACCATTAGAATTATATTGTACATTTCAACTTTCTCTCATTTCGTTTCATACTCAAACTAATTTAAACGTCTCAAAAGGCGTTGGTAGATGCTATTAATAATCTTTTATATAATTTTCAAGCTGCAGAAGACACTGCAAGAACATTAAAATTATTTTGTACATTTTAATTTTTTCTTATTTCGTTTCATACTCAAACTAAATTAAAAGTGTCAAAAGGCGTTTGTAGATGCTATTAATAATCTTTTATATAATTATCAAGCTGTAGAAAACACTGCAAGACAATTAGATTTATTTTGTACATTTTACATTTCTCTCATTTCGTTTCATACTCAAACTAATTTAAAAGTGTCAAAAGGCGTTTGTAGATGCTATTAATAATCTTTTATATAATTATCAAACTGTAGAAAACACTGCAAGACCATTAGAATTATTTTGTACATTTTACATTTCTCTCATTTCGTTTCATACTCAAACTAAATTAAAAGTGTCAAAAGGCGTTTGTAGATGCTATTAATAATCTTTTATATAATTATCAAGCTGTAGAAAACACTGCAAGACCATTAGAATTATTTTGTACATTTTACATTTCTTTCATTTCGTTTCATACTCAAACTAATTTAAACGTGTCAAAAGGCGTTTGTAGATGCTATTAATACTCCTTTATATAATTTTTAAGCTGTAGAAAACACTGCAAGACCATTAGAATTATTTTGTACATTTTAATTTTCTCTCATTTCGTTTCATACTCAAACTAATTTAAAAGTGTCAAAAGGCATTTGTAGATGCTATTAATAATCTTTTATATAATTATCAAGCTGTAGAAAACACTGCAAGACAATTAGAATTATTTTGTACATTTAACATTTCTCTCATTTCGTCTCATACTCAAACTAATTTAAACGTGTCAAAAGGCGTGTGTAGATGTTATTAATACTCTTTTATATAATTTTCAAGCTGTAGAAAACTCTGCAAAACCATTAGAATTATTTTGCACATTTTAATTTTCTTTCATTTTGTTTCATACTCAAACTAATTTAAACGTGTCAAAAGGCGTTTGTAGATGCTATTAATACCCTTTTATATAATTTTCAAGCTGTAGAAAACACTGCAAGACCATTAGAATTGTTTTGTACATTTTAATTTTCTCTCAATTCGTTTCATACTCAAACTAATTTAAACGTCTTAAAAGGCGTTGGTAGATGCTATTAATACCCTTTTATATAATTTTCAAGCTGCAGAAAACACTGCAAGACCATTAGAATTATTTTGTACATTTTAATTTTTGCTTATTTCGTTTCATACTCAAACTAATTTAAAAGTGTCAAAGGGCGTTTGTAGATGCTATTAATAATCTTCTATATAATTATCAAGCTGTAGAAAACACTGCAAGGCAATTAGAATTATTTTGTACATTTTACATTTCTCTCATTTCGTTTCATACTCAAACTAATTTAAACGTGTCAAAAAGCGTTTGTAGATGTTATTAATACTCTTTTATATAATTTTCAAGCTGTAGAAAACTCTGCAAAACCATTAGAATTATTTTGTACATTTTAATTTTCTCTCATTTTGTTTCATATTCAAACTAATTTAAACGTGTCAAAAGGCGTTTGTAGATGCTATTAGTACTCTCTCATATAATTTTCAAGCTGTAGAAAACACTGCAAGACCATTAGAATTATTTTGTACATTTCAACATTCTCTCATTTCCTTTTATACTCAAACTAATTTAAACGTCTTAAAAAGCGTTGGTAGATGCTATTAATACTCTTTTATATAATTATCAAGCTGTAGAAAACACTGCAAGACCATTAGAATTATTTTGTACATTTTACATTTCTCTCATTTCGTTTTATTCTCAAACTAATTTAAACGTGTCAAAAGGCGTTTGTAGATGCTATTAATACTCCTTTATATAATTTTTAAGCTGTAGAAAACACTGCAAGACCATTAGAATTATTTTGTACATTTTAATTTTCTCTCATTTCGTTTCATACTCAAACTAATTTAAACGTGTTAAGAGGCGTTTGTAGATGCTATTAATACTCTCTTATATAATTTTCAAGCTGTAGAAAACACTGCAAGACCATTAGAATTATATTGTACATTTCAACTTTCTCTCATTTCGTTTCATACTCAAACTAATTTAAACGTCTCAAAAGGCGTTGGTAGATGCTATTAATAATCTTTTATATAATTTTCAAGCTGCAGAAGACACTGCAAGAACATTAAAATTATTTTGTACATTTTAATTTTTTCTTATTTCGTTTCATACTCAAACTAAATTAAAAGTGTCAAAAGGCGTTTGTAGATGCTATTAATAATCTTTTATATAATTATCAAGCTGTAGAAAACACTGCAAGACAATTAGATTTATTTTGTACATTTTACATTTCTCTCATTTCGTTTCATACTCAAACTAATTTAAAAGTGTCAAAAGGCGTTTGTAGATGCTATTAATAATCTTTTATATAATTATCAAACTGTAGAAAACACTGCAAGACCATTAGAATTATTTTGTACATTTTACATTTCTCTCATTTCGTTTCATACTCAAACTAAATTAAAAGTGTCAAAAGGCGTTTGTAGATGCTATTAATAATCTTTTATATAATTATCAAGCTGTAGAAAACACTGCAAGACCATTAGAATTATTTTGTACATTTTACATTTCTTTCATTTCGTTTCATACTCAAACTAATTTAAACGTGTCAAAAGGCGTTTGTAGATGCTATTAATACTCCTTTATATAATTTTTAAGCTGTAGAAAACACTGCAAGACCATTAGAATTATTTTGTACATTTTAATTTTCTCTCATTTCGTTTCATACTCAAACTAATTTAAAAGTGTCAAAAGGCATTTGTAGATGCTATTAATAATCTTTTATATAATTATCAAGCTGTAGAAAACACTGCAAGACAATTAGAATTATTTTGTACATTTAACATTTCTCTCATTTCGTCTCATACTCAAACTAATTTAAACGTGTCAAAAGGCGTGTGTAGATGTTATTAATACTCTTTTATATAATTTTCAAGCTGTAGAAAACTCTGCAAAACCATTAGAATTATTTTGCACATTTTAATTTTCTTTCATTTTGTTTCATACTCAAACTAATTTAAACGTGTCAAAAGGCGTTTGTAGATGCTATTAATACCCTTTTATATAATTTTCAAGCTGTAGAAAACACTGCAAGACCATTAGAATTGTTTTGTACATTTTAATTTTCTCTCAATTCGTTTCATACTCAAACTAATTTAAACGTCTTAAAAGGCGTTGGTAGATGCTATTAATACCCTTTTATATAATTTTCAAGCTGCAGAAAACACTGCAAGACCATTAGAATTATTTTGTACATTTTAATTTTTGCTTATTTCGTTTCATACTCAAACTAATTTAAAAGTGTCAAAGGGCGTTTGTAGATGCTATTAATAATCTTCTATATAATTATCAAGCTGTAGAAAACACTGCAAGGCAATTAGAATTATTTTGTACATTTTACATTTCTCTCATTTCGTTTCATACTCAAACTAATTTAAACGTGTCAAAAAGCGTTTGTAGATGTTATTAATACTCTTTTATATAATTTTCAAGCTGTAGAAAACTCTGCAAAACCATTAGAATTATTTTGTACATTTTAATTTTCTCTCATTTTGTTTCATATTCAAACTAATTTAAACGTGTCAAAAGGCGTTTGTAGATGCTATTAGTACTCTCTCATATAATTTTCAAGCTGTAGAAAAACACTGCAAGACCATTAGAATTATTTTGTACATTTCAACATTCTCTCATTTCCTTTTATACTCAAACTAATTTAAACGTCTTAAAAAGCGTTGGTAGATGCTATTAATACTCTTTTATATAATTATCAAGCTGTAGAAAACACTGCAAGACCATTAGAATTATTTTGTACATTTTACATTTCTCTCATTTCGTTTTATTCTCAAACTAATTTAAACGTGTCAAAAGGCGTTTGTAGATGCTATTAATACTCCTTTATATAATTTTTAAGCTGTAGAAAACACTGCAAGACCATTAGAATTATTTTGTACATTTTAATTTTCTCTCATTTCGTTTCATACTCAAACTAATTTAAACGTGTTAAGAGGCGTTTGTAGATGCTATTAATACTCTCTTATTTAATTTTCAAACTGTAGAAAACACTGCAAGACCATTAGAGTTATTTTGTACATTTCAACTTTCTCTCATTTCGTTTCATAGTCAAACTAATTTAAACGTCTCAAAAGGCGTTGGTAGATGCTATTAATACTCTTTTATATAATTTTCAAGCTGCAGAAAACACTGCAAGACCATTAGAATTATTTTGTACATTTTAATTTTTTCTTATTTCGTTTCATACTCAAACTAATTTAAAAGTGTCGAAAGGCGTTTGTAGATGTTATTAATAATCTTTTATATAATTATCAAGCTGTAGAAAACACTGCAAGACCATTAGAATTATTTTGTACATTTTACATTTTCTCTCATTTCGTTTCATACTCAAACTAATTTAAACGTGTCAAAAGTCGTTTGTAGATGCTATTAATAGTCTTTTATATTATTTTCAAGTTGTAGAAAACACTGCAAAACCATTAGAATTATTTTGTACATTTTAATTTTCTCTCATTTCGTTTCATACTCAAACTAATTTAACGTGCGTTTGTAGATGTTATTAATACTCTTTTATATAATTTTCAAGCTGTAGAAAACTCTGCAAAACCATTAGAATTATTTTGTACATTTTAATTTTCTCTCATTTTGTTTCATATTCAAACTAATTTAAACGTGTCAAAAGGCGTTTGTAGATGCTATTAGTACTCTCTCATATAATTGTCAAGCTGTAGAAAACACTGCAAGACCATTAGAATTATTTTGTACATTTCAACATTCTCTCATTTCCTTTTATACTCAAACTAATTTAAACGTCTTAAAAAGCGTTGGTAGATGCTATTAATACTCTTTTATATAATTATCAAGCTGTAGAAAACACTGCAAGACCATTAGAATTATTTTGTACATTTTACATTTCTCTCATTTCGTTTTATTCTCAAACTAATTTAAACGTGTCAAAAGGCGTTTGTAGATGCTATTAATACTCCTTTATATAATTTTTAAGCTGTAGAAAACACTGCAAGACCATTAGAATTATTTTGTACATTTTAATTTTCTCTCATTTCGTTTCATACTCAAACTAATTTAAACGTGTTAAGAGGCGTTTGTAGATGCTATTAATACTCTCTTATTTAATTTTCAAACTGTAGAAAACACTGCAAGACCATTAGAGTTATTTTGTACATTTCAACTTTCTCTCATTTCGTTTCATAGTCAAACTAATTTAAACGTCTCAAAAGGCGTTGGTAGATGCTATTAATACTCTTTTATATAATTTTCAAGCTGCAGAAAACACTGCAAGACCATTAGAATTATTTTGTACATTTTAATTTTTTCTTATTTCGTTTCATACTCAAACTAATTTAAAAGTGTCGAAAGGCGTTTGTAGATGTTATTAATAATCTTTTATATAATTATCAAGCTGTAGAAAACACTGCAAGACCATTAGAATTATTTTGTACATTTTACATTTCTCTCATTTCGTTTCATACTCAAACTAATTTAAACGTGTCAAAAGTCGTTTGTAGATGCTATTAATAGTCTTTTATATTATTTTCAAGTTGTAGAAAACACTGCAAAACCATTAGAATTATTTTGTACATTTTAATTTTCTCTCATTTCGTTTCATACTCAAACTAATTTAACGTGCGTTTGTAGATGCTATTAATACTCTTTTATATAATTTTCAAACTGTAGAAAACACTGCAAGACCATTAGAATTATTTTGTACATTTTAATTTTCTCTCATTTTGCTTCATACTCAAACTAATTTAAACGTGAGTTTGTAGATGCTATTAATACTCTTTTATATAATTTTCGAACTGCAGAAAACACTGCAAGACCATTAGAATTATTTTGTACATTTTAATTTTTTCTCATTTCGTTTCATACTCAAACTAATTTAAACGTGTCAAAAGGCGTTTGTAGATGCTATTAATACTCTTTTATATAATTTTCAAGCTGTAGAAAACACTGCAAGACCATTAGAATTATTTTGTACATTTTAATTTTCTCTCATTTCGTTTCATACTCAAACTAATTTAAACGTGTCAAAAGGCGTTTGTAGATGCTATTAATACTCTTTTATATAATTTTCAAGCTGTAGAAAACACTGCAAGACCATTAGAATTATTTTGTACATTTTACATTTCTCTCATTTTGTTTCATACTCAAACTAATTTAAACGTGTCCAAAGGCGTTTGTAGATGCTATTAATACTCTCTTATATAATTTTCAAGCTGTAGAAAACACTGCAAGACCATTAGAATTAATTTGTACATTTCAACTTTCTCTCATTTCGTTTTATACTCAAACTAATTTAAACGTCTCAAAAGGCGTTGGTAGATGCTATTAATACTCTTTTATATAATTTTTAAGCTGCAGAAAACACTGCAAGACCATTAGAATTATATTGTACATTTCAACTTTCTCTCATTTCGTTTCATACTCAAACTAATTTAAACGTCTCAAAAGGCTTTGGTAGATGCTATTAATAATCTTTTATATAATTTTCAAGCTGTCGAAAACACTGCAAGACAATTAGAATTATTTTGTACATTTTACATTTCTCGCATTTCGTTTCATACTCAAACTAATTTAAAAGTGTCAAAAGGCGTTTGTAGATGCTATTAATAATCTTTTATATAATTATCAAGCTGTAGAAGACACTGCAAGACAATTAGAATTATTTTGTACATTTTACATTTCTCGCATTTCGTTTCATACTCAAACTAATTTAAAAGTGTCAAAAGGCGTTTGTAGATGCTATTAATAATCTTTTATATAATTATGAAGCTGTAGAAAACACTGCAAGACCATTAGAATTATTTTGTACATTTTACATTTCTCTCATTTCGTTTCATACTCAAACCAAATTAAAAGTGTCAAAAGGCGTTTGTAGATGCTATTAATAATCTTTTATATAATTATCAAGCTGTAGAAAACACTGCAAGACCATTAGAATTATTTTGTACATTTTACATTTCTTTCATTTCGTTTCATACTCAAACTAATTTAAACGTGTCAAAAGGCGGTTGTAGATGCTATTAATACTCTTTTATATAATTTTCAAGCTGTAGAAAACACTGCAAGACCATTAGAATTATTTTGTACATTTTAATTTTCCCTCAATTTGTTTCATACTCAAACTAATTTAAACGTCTCAAAAGGGCGTTGGTAGATGCTGTTAATACTCTTTTATATAATTTTCAAGCTGCAGAAAACACTGCAAGACCATTAGAATTATTTTGTACATTTTAATTTTCTCTCATTTCGTTTCATACTCAAACTAATTTAAAAGTGTCAGAAGGCGTTTGTAGATGCTATTAATAATCTTTTATATAATTATCAAGCTGTAGAAAACACTGCAAGACAATTAGAGTTATTTTGTACATTTTACATTTCTCTCATTTCGTTTCATACTCAAACTAATTTAAACGTGTCAAAAGGCGTTTGTAGATGCTATTAATACTGCTTTATATAATTTTTAAGCTGTAGAAAACACTGCAAGACCATTAGAATTATTTTGTACATTTTAATTTTCTCTCATTTCGTTTTCATACTCAAACTAATTTAAAAGTGTCAGAAGGCGTTTGTAGATGCTATTAATAATCTTTTATATAATTATCAAGCTGTAGAAAACACTGCAAGACAATTAGAATTATTTTGTACATTTTACATTTCTCTCATTTCGTTTCATACTCAAACTAATTTAAACGTGTCAAAAAGCGTTTGTAGATGTTATTAATACTCTTTTATATAATTTTCAAGCTGTAGAAAACACTGCAAAACCATTAGAATTATTTTGTAAATTTTAATTTTCTCTCATTTTGTTTCATATTCAAACTAATTTAAACGTGTCAAAAGGCGTTTGTAGATGCTATTACTACTCTCTCATATAATTTTCAAGCTGTAGAAAACACTGCAAGACCATTAGAATTATTTTGTACATTTCAACTTTCTCTCATTTCCTTTTATACTCAAACTAATTTAAACGTCTCAAAAGGCGTTGGTAGATGCTATTAATACTCTTTTATATAATTTTCATACTCAAACTAATTTAAACGTGTCAAGAGGCGTTTGTAGATGCTATTAATACTCCCTTATATAATTTTCATGCTGTAGAAAACACTGCAAGACCATTAGAATTATTTTGTACATTTCAACTTTCTCTCATTTCGTTTCATAGTCAAACTAATTTAAACGTCTCAAAAGGCGTTGGTAGATGCTATTAATACTCTTTTATATAATTTTCAAGCTGCAGAAAACACTGCAAGACTATTAGAATGATTTTGTACATTTTACATTTCTCTCATTTCGTTTCATACTCAAACTAATTTAAACGTCTCAAAAGGCGTTGATAGATGCTATTAATACTCTCTTATATAATTTTCAAGCTGTAGAAAACACTGCAAGACCATTAGTATTATTTTGTACATTTCAACTTTCTCTCATTTCGTTTTATTCTCAAACTAATTTAAACGTCTCAAAAGGCGTTGGTAGATGCTATTAATACTCGTTTATATAATTTTCAAGCTGCAGAAAACACTGCAAGACCATTAGAATTATTTTGTACATTTTAATTTTTTCTAATTTCGTTTCATACTCAAACTAAATTAAAAGTGTCAAAAGGCGTTTGTAGATGCTATTAATAATCTTTTATATAATTATCAAGCTGTAGAAAACACTGCAAGACCAATAGAATTATTTTGTACATTTTACATTTCTCTCATTTCGTTTCATACTCAAACTAATTTAAACGTGTCAAAAGGCGTTTGTAGATGTTATTAATACTCCTTTATATATTTTTAAGCTGTAGAAAACACTGCAAGACCATTAGAATTATTTTGTACATTTTAATTTTCTCTCATTTCGTTTCATACTCAAACTAATTTAAAAGTGTCAAAAGGCGTTTGTAGATGCTATTAATAATCTTTTAAATAATTATCAAGCTGTAGAAAACACTGCAAGACAATTAGAATTATTTTGTACATTTTACATTTCTCTCATTTCGTTTCATACAAAAACTAATTTAAACGTGTCAAAAGGCGTTTGTAGATGTTATTAATACTCTTTTATATAATTTTCAAGCTGTAGAAAACTCTGCAAAACCATTAGAATTATTTTGTACATTTTAATTTTCTCTCATTTCGTTTTATACTCAAACTAATTTAAACGTCTCAAAAGGCGTTGGTAGATGCTATTAATACTCGTTTATATAATTTTCAAGCTGCAGAAAACACTGCAAGACCATTAGAATTATTTTGTACATTTTATTTTTTTCTTATTACGTTTCATACTCAAACTAATTTAAAAGTGTCAATAGGCGTTTTTAGATGCTATTAATTCTCTCTTATATAACTTTCAAGCTGTAGAAAACACTGCAAGACCATTAGAATTATTTTGTACATTTCAAATTTCTCTCCTTTCGTATCATACTCAAACTAATTTAAACGTGTCAAAAGGCGTTTGTAGATGCTATTAATACGCCTTTATATAATTTTCAAGCTGTAGAAAACGCTGCAAGACCATTAGAATTATTTTGTACATTTTAATTTTCTCTCATTTCGTTTCATACTCAAACTAATTGAAATGTGTCAAAAGGCGTTTTTAGATGCTATTAATACTGTTTTATATAATCTTCAAGCTGTAGAAAACACTGCAACACCATTAGAATTATTTTGTACATTTTAATTTTCTCTCATTTCGTTTCATACTCAAACTAATTTAAACGTGCGTTTGTAGATGCTATTAATACTCTTTTATATAATTTTCGAACTGTAGAAAACACTGCAAGACCATTAGAATTATTTTGTACATTTTAATTTTTTCTCATATTGTTTCATACTCAAACTAATTTAAACGTGTCAAAAGGCGTTTGTAGATGCTATTAATACTCTTTTATATAATTTTCAAGCTGTAGAAAACACTGCAAGACCATTAGAATTATTTTGTACATTTTAATTTTCTCTCATTTCGTTTCATACTCAAACTAATTTAAACGTGTCAAAAGGCGTTTGTAGATGCTATTAATACTCTTTTATATAATTTTTAAGCTGTAGAAAACACTGCAAGACCATTAGAATTATTTTGTACATTTTAATTTTCTCTCATTTCGTTTCATACTCAAACTAATTTAAAAGTGTCAAAAGGCGTTTGTAGATGCTATTAATAATCTTTTATATAATTATCAAGCTGTAGAAAACACTGCAAGACCATTAGAATTATTTTGTACATTTTATTTTTCTCTCATTTCGTTTCATACTCAAACTAATTTAAACGTGTCAAAAGGCGTTTGTAGATGTTATTAATACTTTTTTATTTAATTTTCAAGCTGTAGAAAACTCTGCAAAACCATTAGAATTATTTCGTACATTTTAATTTTCTCTCATTTCGTTTCATACTCAAACTAATTTAAACGTGTCAAAAGGCGTTTGTAGATGCTATTAATACTCCTTTATATAATTTTTAAGCTGTAGAAAACACTGCAAGACAATTAGAATTATTTTGTACATTTTACATTTCTCTCATTTCGTTTCATACTCAAACTAATTTAAACGTGTCAAAAGGCGTTTGTAGATGTTATTAATACTGTTTTATATAATCTTCAAGCTGTAGAAAACACTGCAACACCATTAGAATTATTTTGTGCATTTTAATTTTCTCTCATTTCGTTTCATACTCAAACTAATTTAAACGTGTCAAGAGGCGTTTGTAGATGCTATTAATACTCTTTTATATAATTTTCAAACTGTAGAAAACACTGCAAGACCATTATAATTATTTTGTACATTTTAATTTTTTCTCATTTCGTTTCATACTCAAACTAATTTAAACGCGTCAAGAGGCGTTTGTAGATGCTATTAATACTGTTTTATATAATTTTCAAGCTGTAGAAAACACTGCAAGACCATTAGAATTATTTTGTACATTTTAATTTTCTCTCATTTCGTTTCATACTCAAACTAATTTAAAAGTGTCAAAAGGCGTTTGTAGATGCTATTAATAATCTTTTATATAATTATCAAGCTGTAGAAAACACTGCAAGACCATTAGAATTATTTTGTACATTTTACATTTCTCTCATTTCGTTTCATACTCAAACTAATTTAAACGTGTCAAAAGGCGTTTGTAGATGCTATTAATACTCCTTTATATAATTTTTAAGCTGTAGAAAACACTGCAAGACCATTAGAATTATTTTGTACATTTTACATTTCTCTCATTTCGTTTCATATTAAAACTAATTTAAAAGTGTCAAAAGGCGTTTGTAGATGCTATTAATACTCCTTTATATAATTTTTAAGCTGTAGAAAACACTGCAAGACCATTAGAATTATTTTGTACATTTTAATTTTCTCTCATTTCGTTTCATACTCAAACTAATTTAAACGTCTCAAAAGGCGTTGATAGATGCTATTAATACTCTCTTATATAATTTTCAAGCTGTAGAAAACACTGCAAGACCATTAGTATTATTTTGTACATTTCAACTTTCTCTCATTTCGTTTTATTCTCAAACTAATTTAAACGTCTCAAAAGGCGTTGGTAGATGCTATTAATACTCGTTTATATAATTTTCAAGCTGCAGAAAACACTGCAAGACCATTAGAATTATTTTGTACATTTTAATTTTTTCTAATTTCGTTTCATACTCAAACTAAATTAAAAGTGTCAAAAGGCGTTTGTAGATGCTATTAATAATCTTTTATATAATTATCAAGCTGTAGAAAACACTGCAAGACCAATAGAATTATTTTGTACATTTTACATTTCTCTCATTTCGTTTCATACTCAAACTAATTTAAACGTGTCAAAAGGCGTTTGTAGATGTTATTAATACTCCTTTATATATTTTTAAGCTGTAGAAAACACTGCAAGACCATTAGAATTATTTTGTACATTTTAATTTTCTCTCATTTCGTTTCATACTCAAACTAATTTAAAAGTGTCAAAAGGCGTTTGTAGATGCTATTAATAATCTTTTAAATAATTATCAAGCTGTAGAAAACACTGCAAGACAATTAGAATTATTTTGTACATTTTACATTTCTCTCATTTCGTTTCATACAAAAACTAATTTAAACGTGTCAAAAGGCGTTTGTAGATGTTATTAATACTCTTTTATATAATTTTCAAGCTGTAGAAAACTCTGCAAAACCATTAGAATTATTTTGTACATTT
This sequence comes from Agriotes lineatus, assembly GCA_940337035.1. NCBI lineage: Eukaryota > Metazoa > Arthropoda > Insecta > Coleoptera > Elateridae > Agriotes > Agriotes lineatus. The sequence goes on from CALNHX010004404.1 coordinate 120,380, forward strand.
TAATTTTCTCTCATTTCGTTTTATACTCAAACTAATTTAAACGTCTCAAAAGGCGTTGGTAGATGCTATTAATACTCGTTTATATAATTTTCAAGCTGCAGAAAACACTGCAAGACCATTAGAATTATTTTGTACATTTTATTTTTTTCTTATTACGTTTCATACTCAAACTAATTTAAAAGTGTCAATAGGCGTTTTTAGATGCTATTAATTCTCTCTTATATAACTTTCAAGCTGTAGAAAACACTGCAAGACCATTAGAATTATTTTGTACATTTCAAATTTCTCTCATTTCGTATCATACTCAAACTAATTTAAACGTGTCAAAAGGCGTTTGTAGATGCTATTAATACGCCTTTATATAATTTTCAAGCTGTAGAAAACGCTGCAAGACCATTAGAATTATTTTGTACATTTTAATTTTCTCTCATTTCGTTTCATACTCAAACTAATTGAAATGTGTCAAAAGGCGTTTTTAGATGCTATTAATACTGTTTTATATAATCTTCAAGCTGTAGAAAACACTGCAACACCATTAGAATTATTTTGTACATTTTAATTTTCTCTCATTTCGTTTCATACTCAAACTAATTTAAACGTGCGTTTGTAGATGCTATTAATACTCTTTTATATAATTTTCGAACTGTAGAAAACACTGCAAGACCATTAGAATTATTTTGTACATTTTAATTTTTTCTCATATTGTTTCATACTCAAACTAATTTAAACGTGTCAAAAGGCGTTTGTAGATGCTATTAATACTCTTTTATATAATTTTCAAGCTGTAGAAAACACTGCAAGACCATTAGAATTATTTTGTACATTTTAATTTTCTCTCATTTCGTTTCATACTCAAACTAATTTAAACGTGTCAAAAGGCGTTTGTAGATGCTATTAATACTCTTTTATATAATTTTTAAGCTGTAGAAAACACTGCAAGACCATTAGAATTATTTTGTACATTTTAATTTTCTCTCATTTCGTTTCATACTCAAACTAATTTAAAAGTGTCAAAAGGCGTTTGTAGATGCTATTAATAATCTTTTATATAATTATCAAGCTGTAGAAAACACTGCAAGACCATTAGAATTATTTTGTACATTTTATTTTTCTCTCATTTCGTTTCATACTCAAACTAATTTAAACGTGTCAAAAGGCGTTTGTAGATGTTATTAATACTTTTTTATTTAATTTTCAAGCTGTAGAAAACTCTGCAAAACCATTAGAATTATTTCGTACATTTTAATTTTCTCTCATTTCGTTTCATACTCAAACTAATTTAAACGTGTCAAAAGGCGTTTGTAGATGCTATTAATACTCCTTTATATAATTTTTAAGCTGTAGAAAACACTGCAAGACAATTAGAATTATTTTGTACATTTTACATTTCTCTCATTTCGTTTCATACTCAAACTAATTTAAACGTGTCAAAAGGCGTTTGTAGATGTTATTAATACTGTTTTATATAATCTTCAAGCTGTAGAAAACACTGCAACACCATTAGAATTATTTTGTGCATTTTAATTTTCTCTCATTTCGTTTCATACTCAAACTAATTTAAACGTGTCAAGAGGCGTTTGTAGATGCTATTAATACTCTTTTATATAATTTTCAAACTGTAGAAAACACTGCAAGACCATTATAATTATTTTGTACATTTTAATTTTTTCTCATTTCGTTTCATACTCAAACTAATTTAAACGCGTCAAGAGGCGTTTGTAGATGCTATTAATACTGTTTTATATAATTTTCAAGCTGTAGAAAACACTGCAAGACCATTAGAATTATTTTGTACATTTTAATTTTCTCTCATTTCGTTTCATACTCAAACTAATTTAAAAGTGTCAAAAGGCGTTTGTAGATGCTATTAATAATCTTTTATATAATTATCAAGCTGTAGAAAACACTGCAAGACCATTAGAATTATTTTGTACATTTTACATTTCTCTCATTTCGTTTCATACTCAAACTAATTTAAACGTGTCAAAAGGCGTTTGTAGATGCTATTAATACTCCTTTATATAATTTTTAAGCTGTAGAAAACACTGCAAGACCATTAGAATTATTTTGTACATTTTACATTTCTCTCATTTCGTTTCATATTAAAACTAATTTAAAAGTGTCAAAAGGCGTTTGTAGATGCTATTAATACTCCTTTATATAATTTTTAAGCTGTAGAAAACACTGCAAGACCATTAGAATTATTTTGTACATTTTAATTTTCTCTCATTTCGTTTCATACTCAAACTAATTTAAAAGTGTCAAAAGGCGTTTGTAGGTGCTATTAATAATCTTTTATATAATTATCAAGCTGTAGAACACACTGCAAGACAATTAGAATTATTTTGTACATTTTACATTTCTCTCATTTTGTTTCATACTCAAACTAATTTAAACGTGTCAAAAGGCGTTTGTAGATGTTATTAATACTCTTTTATATAATTTTCAAGCTGTAGAAAACTCTGCAAAACCATTAGAATTATTTTGTACATTTTAATTTTCTCTCATTTTGTTTCATACTCAAACTAATTTAAACGTGTCAAAAGGCGTTTGTAAATGCTATTAATACTTTTTTATATAATTTTCAAGCTGTAGAAAACACTGCAAGACCATTAGAATTATTTTGTACATTTTATTTTTCTCTCATTTCGTTTCATACTCAAACTAATTTAAATGTGTCAAAAGGCGTTGGTAGATGCTATTAATACTCCTTTATATAATTTTTAAGCTGTAGAAAACACTGCAAGACCATTAGAATTATTTTGTACATTTTAATTTTCTCTCATTTCGTTTCATACTCAAACTAATTTAAACGTGTCAAAAGGCGTTTGTAGATGCTATTAATACTCCTTTATATAATTTTTAAGCTGTAGAAAACACTGCAAGACAATTAGAATTATTTTGTACATTTCTCTCATTTCGTTTCATACTCAAACTAATTTAAACGTGTCAAAAGGCGTTTGTAGATGCTATTAATACTCTTTTATATAATTTTCAAGCTGTAGAAAACTCTGCAAAACCATTAGAATTATTTTGTACATTTTAATTTTCTCTCATTTTGTTTCATACTCAAACTAATTTAAACGTGTCAAAAGGCGTTTGTAGATGCTATTAATACTCTTTTATATAATTTTCAAGCTGCAGAAAACACTGCAAGACCATTAGAATTATTTTGTACATTTCAATTTTCTCTAATTTCGTTTCATACTGAAACTAATTTAAACGTGTCAAAAGGCGTTTGTAGATGCTATTAATACTCTCTTATATAATTTTCAAGCTGCAGAAAACACTGCAAAACCATTAGAATTATTTTGTACATTTTAATTTTCTCTCATTTTGTTTCATACTCAAACTAATTTAAACGTGTCAAGAGGCGTTTGTAGATGCTATTAATACTCTCTTATATAATTTTCAAGCTGCAGAAAACACTGCAAGACCATTAGAATTATTTTGTACATTTCAACTTTCTCTCATTTCGTTTCATACTGAAACTAATTTAAACGTGTCAAAAAGCGTTTGTAGATGCTATTAATACTCTCTTATATAATTTTCAAGCTGCAGAAAACACTGCAAAACCATTAGAATTATTTTGTACATTTTAATTTTCTCTCATTTCGTTTCATACTCAAACTAATTTAAACGTGTCAAGAGGCGTTTGTAGATGCTATTAATACTCTTTTATATAATTTTCAAGCTGCAGAAAACACTGCAAGACCATTAGAATTATTTTGTACATTTTATTTTTCTCTCATTTCGTTTCATACTCAAACTAATTTAAACGTGTCAAGAGGCGTTTGTAGATGCTATTAATACTCTCTTATATAATTTTGAAGCTGTAGAAAACACTGCAAGACCATTAGAATTATTTTGTACATTTCAACTTTCTCTCATTTCGTTTCATATTCAAACTAATTTAAACATGTCAAAAGGCGTTTGTAGATGCTATTAATACTCTCTTATATAATTTTGAAGCTGTAGAAAACACTGCAAGACCATTAGAATTATTTTGTACATTTCAACTTTCTCTCATTTCGTTTCATACTCAAACTAATTTAAACGTGTCAAGAGGCGTTTGTAGATGCTATTAATATTCTCTTATATAATTTTCAAGCTGTAGAAAACACTGCAAGACCATTAGAATTATTTTTTACATTTCAACTTTCTCTCATTTCGTTTCATACTCAAACTAATTTAAACGTGTCAAAAGGCGTTTGTAGATGCTATGAATACTCTTTTATATAATTTTCAAGCTGTAGAAAACTCTGCAAAACCATTAGAATTATTTTGTACATTTTAATTTTCTCTCATTTTGTTGCATACTCCAACTAATTTAAACGTGTCAAAGGCGTTTGTAGATGCTATTAATACTCTTTTATATAATTTTCAAGGTGTAGAAAACACTGCAAGACCATTAGAATTATTTTGTACATTTTATTTTTTTCTCATTTCGTTTCATACTCAAACTAATTTAAACGTGTCAAAAGGCGTTTGTAGATGCTATTAATACTCCTTTATATAATTTTTAAGCTGTAGAAAACACTGCAAGGCCATTAGAATTATTTTGTACATTTTAATTTTCTCTCATTTAGTTTCATACTCAAACTAATTTAAACGTGTCAAAAGGCGTTTGTAGATGCTATTAATACTCCTTTATATAATTTTTAAGCTGTAGAAAACACTGCAAGACAATTAGAATTATTTTGTACATTTTACATTTCTCTCATTTCGTTTCATACTCAAACCAATTTAAACGTGTCAAAAGGCGTTTGTAGATGTTATTAATACTCTTTTATATAATTTTCATGCTGTAGAAAACTCTGCAAAACCATTAGAATTATTTTGTACATTTTAATTTTCTCTCATTTCGTTTCATACTCAAACTAATTTAAACGTGTCAAAAGGCGTTTGTAGATGCTATTAATACACTTTTATATAATTTTCAAGCTGCAAAAAACACTGCAAGATCATTAGAATTATTTTGTACATTTCAACTTTCTCTCGTTTCGTTTCATACTCAAACTAATTTAAACGTGTCAAAAGGCGTTTGTAGATGCTATGAATACTTTTTTATATAATTTTCAAGCTGCAGAAAACACTGCAAGACCATTAGAATTATTTTGTACATTTTAATTTTTTCTCACTTCGTTTCATACTCAAACTAATTTAAACGTGTCAAAAGGCGTTTGTAGATGCTATTAATACTCTTTTATATAATTATCAAGCTGTAGAACACACTGCAAGACAATTAGAATTATTTTGTACATTTTACATTTCTCTCATTTCGTTTCATACTCAAACTAATTTAAACGTGTCAAAAGGCGTTTGTAGATGTTACTAATACTCTTTTATATAATTTTCAAGCTGTAGAAAACTCTGCAAAACCATTAGAATTATTTTGTACATTTTAATTTTCTCTCATTTTGTTTCATACTCAAACTAATTTAAACGTGTCAAAAGGCGTTTGTAGATGCTATTAATACTCTTTTATATAATTTTCAAGCTGTAGTAAACACTGCAAGACCTTTAAAATTATTTTGTACATTTTATTTTTCTCTCATTTCGTTTCATACTCTCTAATTTAGACGTGTCAAAGGGCGTTTGTAGATGCTATTAATACTCTTTTATATAATTATCAAGCTGTAGAAAACACTGCAAGACCATTAGAATTATTTTGTACCTTTCAACTTTCTCTCATTTCGTTTCATACTCAAACTAATTTAAACGTGTCAAAAGGCGTTTGTAGATGCTATTAATACTCTCTTATATAATTTTCAAGCTGTAGAAAACACTGCAAGACCATTAGAATTATTTTGTACCTTTCAACTTTCTCTCATTTCGTTTTATACTCAAACTAATTTAAACGTGTCAAAAGGCGTTTGTAGATGCTATTAATACTCTCTTATATAATTTTCAAGCTGTAGAAAACACTGCAAGACCATTAGAATTATTTTGTACATTTCAACTTTCTCTCATTTCGTTTCATACTCAAACTAATTTAAACGTGTCAAAAGGCGTTTGTAGATGCTATTAATACTCTTTTATATAATTTTCAAGCTGCAGAAAACACTGCAAGACCATTAGAATTATTTTGTACATTTTAATTTTTTCTCATTTCGTTTCATACTCAATCTAATTTAGACGTGTCAAAGGGCGTTTGTAGATGCTATTAATACTCTTTTATATAATTTTCAAGCTGTAGTAAACACTGCAAGACCTTTAAAATTATTTTGTACATTTTATTTTTCTCTCATTTCGTTTCATACTCTCTAATTTAGACGTGTCAAAGGGCGTTTGTAGATGCTATTAATACTCTTTTATATAATTATCAAGCTGTAGAAAACACTGCAAGACCATTAGAATTATTTTGTACCTTTCAACTTTCTCTCATTTCGTTTCATACTCAAACTAATTTAAACGTGTCAAAAGGCGTTTGTAGATGCTATTAATACTCTTTTATATAATTATCAAGCTGTAGAAAACACTGCAAGACCATTAGAATTATTTTGTACCTTTCAACTTTCTCTCATTTCGTTTTATACTCAAACTAATTTAAACGTGTCAAGAGGCGTTTGTAGATGCTATTAATACTCTCTTATATAATTTTCAAGCTGTAGAAAACATTGCAAGACCATTAGAATTATTTTGTACATTTCAACTTTCTCTCATTTCGTTTCATACTCAAACTAATTTAAACGTGTCAAAAGGCGTTTGTAGATGCTATTAATACTCTTTTATATAATTTTCAAGCTGCAGAAAAGACTGCAAGACCATTAGAATTATTTTGTACATTTTATTTTTCTCTCATTTGGTTTCATACTCAAACTAATTTAAACGTGTCAAGAGGCGTTTGTAGATTCTATTAATACTCTCATATTAAATTTTCAAGCTGTAGAAAACACTGCAAGACCATTAGAATTATTTTGTACATTTCAACTTTCTCTCATTTCGTTTCATACTCAAACTAATTTAAACGTGTCAAAAGGCGTTTGTAGATGCTATGAATACTCTTTTATATAATTTTCAAGCTATAGAAAACTCTGCAAAACCATTATAATTATTTTGTACATTTTAATTTTCTCTCATTTTGTTTCATACTCAAACTAATTTAAACGTGTCAAAGGCGTTTGTAGATGCTATTAATACTCTTTTATATAATTTTTAAGCTGTAGAAAACACTGCAAGACCATTAGAATTATTTTGTACATTTTAATTTTCTCTAATTTCGTTTCATACTCAAACTAATTTAAACGTGTCAAGAGGCGTTTGTAGATGCTATTAATACTCTCTTATATAATTTTCAAGCTGTAGAAAACATTGCAAGACCATTAGAATTATTTTGTACATTTCAACTTTCTCTCATTTCGTTTCATACTCAAACTAATTTAAACGTGTCAAAAGGCGTTTGTAGATGCTATTAATACTCTTTTATATAATTTTCAAGCTGCAGAAAAGACTGCAAGACCATTAGAATTATTTTGTACATTTTATTTTTCTCTCATTTGGTTTCATACTCAAACTAATTTAAACGTGTCAAGAGGCGTTTGTAGATTCTATTAATACTCTCATATTAAATTTTCAAGCTGTAGAAAACACTGCAAGACCATTAGAATTATTTTGTACATTTCAACTTTCTCTCATTTCGTTTCATACTCAAACTAATTTAAACGTGTCAAAAGGCGTTTGTAGATGCTATGAATACTCTTTTATATAATTTTCAAGCTATAGAAAACTCTGCAAAACCATTATAATTATTTTGTACATTTTAATTTTCTCTCATTTTGTTTCATACTCAAACTAATTTAAACGTGTCAAAGGCGTTTGTAGATGCTATTAATACTCTTTTATATAATTTTTAAGCTGTAGAAAACACTGCAAGACCATTAGAATTATTTTGTACATTTTAATTTTCTCTAATTTCGTTTCATACTCAAACTAATTTAAACGTGTCAAAAGGCGTTTGTAGATGCTATGAATACTCTTTTATATAATTTTCAAGCTATAGAAAACTCTGCAAAACCATTATAATTATTTTGTACATTTTAATTTTCTCTC